>JASAMY010001472.1:0-16428 GCA_030248085.1 Paralinhomoeus sp. GSCO2_6 | reverse complement strand
GGCTCTATTGGAGTTGTTGGGGTGTTCTTGGGTTTGTTTTTGCGCACGCATACACGTACATACAAGAACGTCACAACACACTCGTGCACGTACGCGCGCTCGCACGCGCGCGCTCGCACGCGCGCGCTCGCACGCGCGCGTACACAGTCACTTATGCGCTAGCGCGCGCGCGCGCGCACACACACACACATCGAATGACTCACTGTGATCTGTTCATTTGATTTAGTGGCTCACCTACTAGAGAGTCTGGCCAAACGTCTGGATGAGTCGGTTAAGGCGAAAGCGGAGAGTGTCTCTCTACCAAATTCTTCTACGAAACTCACGGAAAATCTTGCGTTTTTCTTGGCTCAGTTGACTGCATTTCAGGTTTCTTTGTTCTATCAGTGTGGTCTGGATTATTTTATGTTATTCACGGAATGTACAAACGTTTAGGTTCTCAGCGCGGATTTTCCATTTGGAATTTTTACGGACTTATTGGCACATTTTAGCGAGACAACTTGGGAGCTGATTTTTGGGCTGTTGTCAGGTATTCATGTCTACGTGGTTTTATTACCTAGCGATTGTATCTGTAGCGAAGCTGATGTAAGTAATTCACACATTTTCGTTCATACATTACGCATATTTGTATTGCACCTGTTCTTTTGCAAGAAAAATGTGCATAATAGGGTACGCTGCTTTCAGGTTGCGGATATTTGATCAGAAAAAAGCAGACGGAGAAATTTAAAACTTTTTGCGAGCATTTGGTGAAAATGTCCACGGAACAGCTGGTCGTCGTCCCAGCGGGGTACGTCAAATCATTTTTTTTACAACAATTTGATTGTAATCGCATCACAGCATCAAATTGTCAATTTGATGCTGTGATTTTCTTTGGAATATTCTGCAATCTGAACTTTGTATTGACTTTTGTACTGTTTACTTCTTGGCAGACCAGTTTAAATCGTTCTTATTGTCACGACAATGCAATTTTAGCCTCGCGAAACATTTTTCAATGTTTTTATGTGTGTTTTTTAAGTGTATTTGGCATATTATTGCTATAGGCTCGTATTTTGTCCACATTGGATAAGTCTGCCACTTTTCCGATATTCCTTGAGTCTATGATTTATGCATGCATGTAATTCTTTTATTTGCAATAAATAAAGTTAAAGCATGCAATTAGACGATACAATAAAAGGACAATCGATAAACTTAGGACCCGCCTTTCGTTCCTACTGCACGAAGTGACGGAGGCGAAATCGAATAACATTCTCAATTCGAAATTAATCACGGACAACTGTCAGACAGACTTGGTGGAACACTTCAAGAAACTGCTGAAGGCGCTGCTCAAGAAGTGTCAGTGCGCTGCTCGACACGCACGCACGCGGCACGCACGCATGCACGCACGGTGTGACGCACGCACTTTGTCTGATCACGGTGTGACTTTCGTTCGAATTGATCATGCTCGACTTATCATCGAAAATTGTGTTCAGTTGCCCGCTCGATGGAGGCGCCGTTTACAATGTCGTACGGCGACCTACTGGCAGGGGAGAGCAAGGGGCGCTGGTGGGTGGTGGGCTCGAAGTGGGAGGGGGGCCTGTTGGAGAGGAGAGGCGGTCAGCTCAGCGATCGCCAAAGCAGCGGAGTCGACTTCTTGGAAGGTGAACGGTTGTGGATGCTTGCGTGCGATGGGCACCGTATGGCGTAGTGGTACAGAATCGGCCGGGTTTTTGAAAGGAGGGAGGGGTCGGGAGCTTTCTCGGGGGGGGAAAGCAATTTGGAGAGGGGGTGTCAGAAGGGATAAAAGTGTGGCTTTATACGGTCTAAATAAGCACGTTTTGGTCAAAAATGGGTCAACATGGGGAGGGTTGGGGGAGGGGTAAACTTTCCGACTGAGGGGTGGCAGCCTCCCCCACCCCCAGTTGCATGTAATATTGTATTAAGGAAAAATTTGCAGGCGGCTGCAAAAAAGGTGAATATATGACGCTCTTTTGTTGGAGCCCAGTTTGAAAAAGAGGGGTATCAATTAAGGCATGCCTCATTTATGTATAGCCACTTATGCTTTGCAGCTGATCAACTTCAGTTTGAACAAACTGTGTATAAAAACCGAACCAAACGCAGCAACACGTCACATATTCGGCATTTTTTTTGTGTTTGTGTGCATAGAAAGGAGCAGTGGCAATCATAGGACCTATAACTGGACTGGAACACCCTGCATTCACATATGCCGCATGACTAAATGCCACGTGGTTGCAAGACAGGCAGGAAGGACCGCAGGGTCTTGCACATGGACCACTATGCAGACGTACGCACGCACGCACGCACGCACGCACGCACGCAAGCACGCACGAACACACGCACGCACGCACGCACGCACGCAAACACGTTGTATAGGAGCAGTGCGTTATTGGGTAAATGCCAAAAAGGAAATGACGAATGGAGCCAGTACCATATGTATACCTACACATCACTAACTGAACTGTAGTGGCAATCCACATCTCACAAATGTTAGCAAGGTGCCAATTATTTATGTAGGAACTTTGGCTGTGCCAGGTCGATGGTAATGACCAGAGATAGATGAGATGTGAAAGGATTGCTGTTGCATTTTGGGTGAGTGAGATAGCTCACACAAAAAAATGCCGAATATGTGACGTGTTGCTGCGTTTGGTTCGGTTTTTATACACAGTTTGTTCAAACTGAAGTTGATCAGCTGCAAAGCATAAGTGGCTATACATAAATGAGGCATGCCTTAATTGATACCCCTCTTTTTCAAACTGGGCTCCAACAAAAGAGCGTCATATATTCACCTTTTTTGCAGCCGCCTGCAAATTTTTCCTTAATACAGTGTTTTTTCGTAAGACAAACATCAATGTGTAAAACCTATACAGGCACCCGCATGCACGCACGCAGGCACGCACGCACACATGCACGCACGTACGCACGCACGCATGCACGACATATGTACCATGTATGACATATGTAGCATGCTTGGTAGAATCCCCTGAGTGCAGTAGGAGACACTCATTGTATAGAATGTGAGCATGTGGTTTGAAAATAGGTACGCATGTATTTTTCATTGACCAAAGTTGTGCACAACTAATTGTCATGCAAATGATACAAAGCAGGATGACCTATCAGCAAATGGCACAGCATGCAGAGAAACTACAAACAGAAGCCACTGCGGATAATTGTGTGTGTGCGTGCGTGCGTGCGTGCGTGTGCAGTTGTGCTATATTGCTGCATCATAGCATAGTGATGTAAAGAATCAAAATGATCGCTATAACTAGGCGGTCAACTTTTGTGTTTTAGCCGAAGTGATGCGACGTACTCACATCGAGTTTTTTGTGAAGCAGCCGATTTGATGGTGTGCGTGCGTGCGTGCACATCTGCAGTGCCATATTGGTTCGTCGGAGCATAGCAGTGTAAAGAATCAAAATAATCTACACGTGCAGGCGGTCAACTTCCGTGTTTTAGCCAAAGTGATCCGACCTACCCATATCAATATTTATCGATTATTCCGGATGTGAAAATATTTTGGTGCGTCGGATCATGTTGACTTCAAGGAATGAAATGTTCGCCATCGAAGGGCAATCAACTTTATTATTGACGTTAATGCCCTCCGACGTAACCACACCAAAATATCGCCATTTTTCGTTTTCGGTATAATGGGGAGAGGCATTTTGGTGCGTTCAATTTGGTCCAATTGTCAAAAGGGGTCTATTCCAGGTCATGCCGAACAACTTTTTCCTTTATAGCAAAGCTCTGTGATAAGCCGTTAGCGCGCCTATTAAACACAAACTTTTTGGCCGATATTTTTAATTGCTAATAACTCATTATCGGTGATGAAGTTTTAGGTTCAGTGACTTGGCATAGACTAGCCATAAGAAACTGTTCAAGGAAATCAAAAAAAAATTGGGGGTTAATTGGGCACTTTTTCGAGATTTACTCTTGGTGGAAACCACCCCAAAATAAACGACTATGTCCGAAAAAACGCATAAAATCGACGCGTGTCGGGGACTTTCTACCCCTGGGTTGTGTGTTGCGGAAATGTAACGCGGTGATGTGCGCAACGCACGCGAGAAACGCGCCCCAATGTACGTATTAATGGAGGCACGTAGGCCGCTGTTAAAATACGTCAACCAAAAATATTCTGAGAAAGACGACATGGAACTTTACTTTGCATACAAGGAGCGGCGGCGAGACCTCCTCCAGTATCGCTGTCTCTGCTGCGAGTCTGGAAACAGCGCGGTTGGCGCTGCTGGTGGCACTCGAAAGGCGATCTCTCTCGCCCACCCCGAAAAAGACGCTGGTGGCTGTCGTCGTCACCCTTCGACCGTTCGACGGCCACAGTGCGAACTGCGAGCCCCCCCCCCCCCCTGGCACGTCCTTCGTGCAGCAGCTGCACCGCTCAGCGACCAACAACGTCCGCGACGGGTTGATGGCGCCGTCGCAGGCGGCGGACCATATGGGCAGAAGCCGCTGCGAGGCGCTGAAGAGGCAGGACGCGCCCTCCGTCGGGAACGTCGCGCACGAGTCGCCGTCTGCGGAGAGTCTACGGAGCTCTCTCAATAAGGACGAAAAGAGACAATTCCCGAAAGTGAACGCAGTCGGACGACCTGAACCGGCCTCACTACTGAGAACGGCTTCTGCTGCGTATCAGAGTCGCGCCTGCGCCGCCGTCGAAAATCCCATTGTAACTAGCCAGTTCAATTCAGGACACCGGACAAATTGCTCAGATGTAGATAATATAGATACACGTACCAGTTACTATACAGTTAGCCGCCGTTCATCCAACCTTGTTCCTTTTACGGCGTCCTACGCAAGGCAAGCACGCTGCCTCCATTCATACGCGCGCTTGGGATGTGTGCTGCGTAGATTGCAAGAGGAGATTAAACGCGTACATAGGCCAGGGGTAGAAAGTCCTATGAACCAATCGACGATATCTCGAGTTTGGTAGGACGCAGAGACGATTCCTTTGGTACGCAAAATTGCCATCATGGGTCGCTTACACATGCCAAGTTTCATTCCAATTGCCCACGGCACTAGCGAGTGGCGCTCCAAAAACTGGGAGGAGAACACGAAAAAAAAAGACACTTTTCGGAAACATTTTCGGGCGTACCCCCTTAACGCGCAGCAATACTGCAACGCGCTGTGGCACGTACGGTCCCCCGATGAGTGCGCTTCTTTTGACCCATAACGCGCCGAAATCGGTTCAGCCAATCAAAAGTTATGGGCGATCAAAAATCCGAATTCTCGCGCGCGCAAGTCGTCACATATTAGGGTTGTACGCTGACGCGTACACCCTGATTGTTCAAGAGCAATCTGGCAAGGCGAAGTAACCAATTGTAAACAACTGAACTTTTTTATTATTACTTTAATTTGAAACATTTAAATTGTCTGCCCTAAATACATCTGAATTTGTTTCGGTTTGCATTTTCAGACGGCAACAATAGGCTCGAATCCGAAAGCAGAAAGTTGAATAATTTCGACAAAGGCTTGCTAAGACTGGCGGACAAGATGAAAATGAACACGGAAATTCGAAAACGGATTTTCTGCACTCTCATGAGCGCTGAGGTCGGCTGACTACGAACTTGCAGACTTTGTGGTCTGGGAGGCGTGCGAGTGTTGTGTAGTGGTTAGCATTCGGGACCGGGATGCCTGAGACCTGGGTTCGAATTCCAGCACTGCAATCGCCTTTTTCCACAACTCCAATTGCGACTATACGTATACTTGTTAGTATGTGTTTGTATCATCTGCAGCTCATGCGCATTCATGTACCGGGGGCTGTGGGTTGTCCCCCCAGTTGGCACCCCCCCCCCCAATTGTCTGATGTATTTTCACCTTTGTATCATGTTTTGTGTTTGATGATGCAAACTGCAGCAGAATGACGCTACTTAGGCCCTTTTGATCAAAAGTGCCTAGTTGCACGCTGTGGTGCTTTTTTTTTGGTGCAACAATTTCCTTTCGGGACTACCCCGCCCCGCCTCCCAAAATTTCGTGCCCCCCCCCCCCCACCACGCAGAGAAATGTGGCCAGAAAATTCAAAACGTCGCACGCATTTTTTTGCTGAATCGGGACATGTTTGTAGTGCCAGCTCCCTAAATGTGACCAGAATAATAGTAAAAGATAAACCTTAATTTTCAGGATTATTGCGACGCGTTCGAGCGGCTCTCAAAGTTGAATTTGCGCGAGAAACAGGAGCGCGAAATTATTCACATCGTCGCGAATTGCTGCCTGAGGGAGCGTCAATTCAATCAGTTCTATCCATTGGTGATTCGCAAGTTCTGCGAAAGCCACGCCAGATTTCTCGTGCGCAGATTTATTATGTAAATAATCTTAATTGATTAAATTCAATGCCATGGGCACTGGCGGATCCAGGATTTTCTGACAGGGGGGAGGGCAAGCTCAAAAGTTTTTCGGCTTAAAATTTCAATTTGAGAGCTTAGTTTGAGAGCAATTTGAGAGTTAGGTAGGGCTGGTTCTTTCACTTATTGAATTCAATCTTGTCTGGTGACCGCTTTAAACGGCAGAGTGGAACATTTGTGCGTGGCTTAGTGTGAGCGCGTTGCGCTTCACGCGCGCGGCGTGTTCGAACCTCGCTGGGCGTAACGTCGTTTGTGCCTTTTTTTGGGTTTTTTCACATTACGAGTTGTTTTTCTACAGCCTTTGCCTTCTATTTTGTCATGTTTGTTTTAGCTGACGACACAATTCGCCCTGTGGGACAGATTGAAGCAGCTGTCAGAATTCAAGGCATCGCAAAAAGCGAATTTATCTCTGCTACTTTATCAGCTCATCAAGTGGGACGTCGTGGGACTATCCGTGTTTCGGGTTTGCGGAACTTTTTTGTGCTTTGCTTCTCCTTCCACGCAAAATGGGGTCTGAATAGTGCTATTTTGGTGTTTTTGCCGTGAAACTGAAAACTGGAATAGGTAAAGAATGTTTTAAAAAAAAATTCTTGACTCGTGAGTTCGGATTTTGCGAGCGATCCGACCCCCCCCCCAGTGCAGGTATGAAGCTAATCTACCATTTAGTACAGACTACGAACACATGATATGCAGAAATTTTTCTTATTTTTTTAATTTAATTTTCTATGCATTCCATTAATTCTCAGATAATCGACTTTGCCGAGCTGACGCCTGCGGCATCGGGCTTCCTCAAAGACTTTCTGCTCAAACTATTCTCGGAAAATTCAGAGGAATTCATGAAAAAACTTTTTGGAAAACTGTTAAAACAGCGCAAAAAACGCGGCGATTACATCGAAGGGTTACAAGTCTTTCTGCACCACGTTTTGCTGAGGGGCCATTCGGAAGAAAAGGACGAATTAAATGAAGAAAATGAGAAAATTGAAAAATTCGTCGAGCTGTTTGATTCTATGCTGTTGCAGAGTTGAAAGTTTTCCGAACCATACACGCACGCACGCATAGTCCGAAACGATTACGATGTATTTTCTGCTTGTTGCGCGGGTCGCAGCCATACCTGTAACCGGGTTAGACTGGGGGGGGGGGGGGTTGGAGCAAAACTGTGGGGTTGCCGACCATTGTTTGGCTTATACTAGTAGTTTTTGGTCAAAATAGTGTTATTTTGCTGTTTCATGTTCATACAACACTGAACAGCACTGAAATACACCAACATTTACTCACTTTTACCGTTTTAGACAGGGAGAAAATATTGGAAAAATTCTGGTGGGGGGTTTGGGTGGGTGTTGAAAAAATAGTGGGGGAGAGTACCCCCCAGTTACAGGTATGGTTGCAGCGTATCTAGGTATGCAAATCACCGACTACCGTACTCCTTTGCGAGTTTCTCCACCGCATTATTCGCTTCTTTGAGCCTCCACAAAAGCCCTTCAAGCTGTTCAACGGTGCAGTCAAACTGCACAACCTCAGGGGGTACCAATTCTTCTGGCCTTGAACTGGTGGGAATGGATCCATCCCAATTCCTATGCACATTCGGATTGGTCAAAGTCAGTGCAATGCGGCACACGCTCTCGCCAACGAGGGCTGTATTCGCCTGCAAATTACGCAGTGTTTCTCAAGCGTTTTGGGGTTTTCCTGCACTACACACAGCAGGATAGAGTGCGACATTTAGGTGTTGTGCATCGGCGCTGGCCATTTACACAGGTATGGAGACAGGCTTTGCGCAAGTGTGTGCAGCTGACGTACAAGTTCAACATTATCACGTAAATACGCAATTGAAAATATAAATGAAACACCTTGACGACGTGCTTCAATTGCCAGTCGACCCCGCGTAGCCGCGGCGGCGCCCACTGGATTTTCTCCAACAATCCCTTGCGCAATTTCTCCTTTTCCGCCTACAGAAGACTGATTTAAATAAATAAAAGCAAATAAAAACTAGCAGCGTAACCGTGGTCTATTTCGCAAAGGCGTCAATTAAAACGCCTCATATTACGCGTATTCGGGTTGTTGCAAAGCAATCAATACGTTTCGTCACCCTTTTTGAAAATTCAATTTCTGTAATTGTTTTACCTTTATTTTTGTATTTTCTAGCAAATTTCTGACGCTTCGCTTTTCTCAAAGCAACATACTGGTAAACAAAAAAGGGAAAACCAATTTTCGATTTGTAAACGTTTCACAAAATGTTTCACAGCACTTTTAATTACTATGAGAAAGACTATGCACCAGTCTTCCGGTGCTACCTTCACCAACGTTCTAACACTGTTAAGAGTCCCCCCATCTCAGGAACGCAATCTATAAACAAGTGACTTTTTTAAATCCATTTTAGTGTTTACACCCCCCCCCCCCAATGTGTTTCCTTCGAAATCATAGGTCTTTAGCACTGCCCATGCGTTCAAAGCATGCCTGTAACGGGGAATTGGACCTGGGGGGAGGGTTCGAGCATACCTGTAACTGGGGGGGGGGGGTTGGGGGCCCCGCACTATTTTTCCAACACCCACCCAACTCCCCCCTCAATCCTCCCCCCCCAGAATTTTCCCAAGGGATTTTCACTCAGTCTAAAACGATAAAAGTGAGTAAATGTTGGTGTATTTCAGTGCTTTTCAGTGTTATATGACCATAAAACAGCTAAATAACACTGTTTTGACCCTATTTATACCCATTTTTGACCAAAAAGTACCAGTGTAACTGAAAAAATGGCCGGCTACCCCCCCCCACTTCTTTTTGCTCTAGATACCCCCCCCCCAGAATTTGGCCATTTACTCCCCCCACTCTTCCAGACCCAGTTACAGGGATGGATTCGAGCACTTCCGTTGTGGTGGGGGTGGTGGGTGGGGTGAAAATCTGTAGGAGGGGGGGGGGGGTTCTGGGAAGAAAAAATAGGCAATTTTTGGTCTATTTTTAGTAAAAAAAATACACTGTAAAAACCTGAAAATAGGTACTTTTTGGTCAAAATACACTGTAAATAACGCAAAATAGGCACTTTTGGGTTGATTCTTGTTCAAAAACACTGTACAAAACGCATAAAGTTTCCAAAAAGTCTGGGGGGGGGGCTGGGTGGGGGTTCAGGACAATGGTGGGAGGGTTGGGGCGGGTGTGGGTAGGGTCAAACTCAGCACCTGGGGGGGGAGGGAAACCCCCTCCAAACCCCACCCCCAGTTACAGGTATGGTTCAAAGCCAAATGTCTAGACGTTTTCGCTCTGCCTGTGGCTACAAACAAAAGGTGAATATTACCCAGACTTTTTCAGTTTTTTTGTTGTACATGACACACTGAAATAGCTGCCCTACTCTTGGCTGAAGAAACCCCCTCCCCTTAGACGGACCATTGCGGGGAGCAGTGAAAGATCGTACGCACATACAGATCTAGAGGGCAATGACGCATCACAATGTTCAAGGGAACACAGGCGGAAACTTAAAAACTCACAACATTTTGCTACCTCAGTAGAACGCTTCATAAATTAAGAATAAAATGCCACTACGAACGAACCGTATAGAAATCGCTGAGAAATTCGCATAATTCCGCCTGCGAGCTGGCTTTCTTCAAAGCGTCAGCAAAGTCTTCGAAAGCGACGTTCAAGCGAGCGCCTTGCAGCAGTAGCGATATGCAAATTTCTACCGTATACCTCACTGGTTCGGCCACGTCTGAACGCGACAGGAGTGCGTGCGTGCTCGTGGTACGTGTGTGCGTGGGTACCGTACCGGACATGTTGCCATCGCCAAACATGGCGCCGGAAGCTTGCTTCACCGAGCGCTTAATTAGCGCTAAATCGCCAATTTGCGCTAATTCCGCAAACTTCTGCAAAACATCGCAATTCGAGAAACTCGCCGCCATTCTGCCTAATTTCAAAAACAAAAATTGGCATTTTGTATTTAGGCGGTGCGCTTGTAAAAAATACCATCAAAACTTTTCAGAAAAAATACTAAAAAACTTCTCTATTTCTCTAACAAACGCATTCGTCAACTGCAAAGGGAAATAAATCACTTTCTTCTGCGTCTATTTTGTCTCCTTTTCTTCGTCATTGCTCAGCCGTTTCGGGCTGCCATCTTCCGATTCTGAAATCAAAACCCACACGGATATAGGTGACTGACACCAGTCATACCTGTAACCGGGTCTGGTAGAGTGGGGGCCTAACTAACCGAATTCTGGGGGGGGGGGAGTCCCCAGAGCAAAAAGTTGGGGGCAGTCGACCACTTTTTGAATTATACTGGTACTTTTTGATCAAAATGGGTATAAATAAGCTCTAAATAGTGTTATTTAGCTGTTTTATGGTCATAAATGTAACACTGCAATGCAGTGAAATACACCAACATTTACTCACGTTTACCGTTTTAGACGAGGTAAAAATCCCTTTGGAAAATTCTGGGGGGGGGGGGCTTGGGTGGGTGTTGGAAAAATTGGGGGCCCCAAAGCCCCCCCCCTCCCCCCAGTTACAGGTAGCCAGCCAGCCAACCAGCATACACACACACACACACACACACACACACACACACACAGACGCACACACGTACATGCACGGATCAAGAACGGAGGTACAGACCTGCTTCTTCTTCTTCTTCTTCTTCGGGCGGCTTCTCGTCCAGGTCTATCCTGTACTCCTCCTCGACGCGTTCTTTGGCCGCCAAGATCTTCTTGAGCAGGTACTGGGAGTTGGCGTGCGTCTTGTCGTTGACCGCGTACAAATGCGCGAAGTTCGCCTTGAACTTCTCCACCTGCCAGCCCGCCGGCGCCACGTTCAGAATGTCGTGCGACTCCTGGAGCAATGGATAATTCCATTTCGACCCCCTTCCACAATTTCCTATCCCGGACATTTTAGGGGTGGCTCTTTCTACCCCCACTCCTCGAAACCCCCAGAGGTCCACCTGGCTTCAGCAGCCCCAACCATTCTAGACCTGACAAAAACGTAAACGCAAATCGTCAGCTATTGTACAGAGACAGACCTGTATGGTAATTTTGTGCTTGGCATTTAGGGTCGCTGCCCTTCTGTGTGGGCTCATTGTCTCGGCGGCCTCGGCGTCTGCGGTCCCCCCAGACGCGCCAGAACTGGAACTAGACGTGGGCGCAGCACGCGCCGCGTTGCGAACGTCTAAAATGACTTATTAATATCATGAATTGTTTAAGTATTATTTTATAAACAGCTGCTGTGTTGCACTGCGCTTTTCAAGTTTTGCCATGTACAAATTTACTCGTGTATTCTTACTCATTCCGCGATACGGTACTGAGACCAGTCTACGAAACACAAAAAGGTAATTTATGAATCCTTAAATTGTCAGGTAAAATTGCAACAAAAAAAGTTTAAACAAAGGTAAACTAAACTGTTTGTGATTGCCTCACCCCTGAGCTCGCGCTGTATCGCGCGGCCAATGCCCTTGGCGAAGGCACCGCCGCTGCCGACGAGAATATTGGCTACCAACTGGGCCAGCTTATGCTGAAGAAAATAATGCATAAAACAAAATAAAGAATAGCTAAAAACACCTCCAACGACTCACAGCCATGTCTAAACGTGCCGAAAAACCTACGCGAAGCCAACACCCAATGCAATTTCACTCGTGAGAGACAATATTAGACAACCAAACACTCAGTCTTCTTTTGTTTTATTTTTGTGTTGTTCACAATCTCAGTGTATGATGCAATTTGTAGCAGAAACAGCAATGCAAACTGTGGTAAATAGTAGTAGGAACAGTAATTTCATTACTGTATCACGGTACCAATCTATCATCATACGTGCCCATGGGGGGGGTATAGGGGGGGTATACCCCTCCCCTGTAAGAGCCTATCCCGAAAGACTTTCGGGATCACCCTCCCCCTGGGCTACCTAATCCCGAAACCAAATCGGGATTTTCGGGATACCCCTTCCCATCTCTATAGACAATTAGTGCAATGCAGCCGCGCAACTGTTGTATGTACATAACTTTACTTTGGCGTTATTGACTTGGTTGCGCGTTTATCGATTTTTGTTCGTTCAGCATTTATTGATTTTTGTAGTTCTAATGGACACCCAAAGACGCGTAGTATCATACTACTAGTATGTACCTGTATGTACGTATACGTTACGTAGCATCCTCCTGTGTAGCCTCTCTCTAGGTACGGGTGTGCAGGGCACTAGGGTGGCCAGGCAGGTTTAGAAGATGTCTATTTGTTAACTTTAGATTAACGCACCCTTACTTCAGATTAATTACCCATCCGCGCAAAATTTTGCCTGCGGCGCTATGGTGGGTGAGCGTACAGGTCACTCTTCTTGGACTAGGGAATCGTTCTGGGCCAGGATATGCATAGATATTCCCTTAGGTTGACGCTCCAATCTGTGAAAAAAGTGCCTGCGGCGCTGTGGTGAGCATGCAACTCACCCTCTTGTGAGCCAGGTAGTATTAAAATTCTTAGCAAACCACAACCGCCCATTACCGTCAATTTTAAGGAAGAATGACGGCAATGGCTTGGCGAGACATAGAAATGGCCAAATTTTCGCCTGCGGCGCAGTTAATTTGGTAGAAATTGCGTGAAAGCAACTGCGTCAGTAGACAGCCAGTCGCCTCCAAATTACTTGGTGCCAGCTCGCAAGCAACTGCGTCAGTCGACTTCTAGCTAACTGCGTCAGTGGACTGCTGCCAGCTTCCAAGCAACTGTGTCACAAAGCAGCGCCTGCAAGGCCACCTACCATTCACTCCTGCCAGGCCCTGAGTCAGTCTGTATCAGTCCGCAGAGCAGCTCTGCAGTACGATGCAATAATTAGCTACATTTGTTAAATTGTGAGGCATATTTAGGTGATATTTTTGTCCCAAACAAATGCGCTCTACCTTTTTGCGAAATCCCAAGACAGATCTGCATACCACACTCTGCGCTTTCGCTATCACAAATACATTATGAGGAGAGCTTTTCCGAACTCCCAAATAATGATCTACTGACTGACCTATACATTTGGCAGAATCGTCACAGTGCTGTTCATGGCGAAGTCTCTTCTCAAATTTCTTGTCTAAGTGCTGCGAAATCCCCACACAATTGTTTTGCACAGCGCTGTGCACTACGAAATCCTCTCCAAAACCCATGCGATATGCGAAATCCCTCATGATTTCTGCCCGGGCATGTTCAAGCTAGCCCAGGCTATGCCCATCTATGCCCACAAAGTGGTGAACCTGCTGCTGGTGCTGAGCATGCTGCAGAGCCTTCTGTGGAGTCTGCTGCTGAACCAGCAACTTAGATGATTCCTCCTTTTTACTCTACATTTTCAGCCCATTCCTCAAACAAGTGGCTGTTCTCTCTCACCAAATTGTGACTACGATGGTGTGCCATATGCACACCAAGTTGCATGCTCACCTGACCACAGTAAAGTGAAGTGTCCACAGTAAACTAGGCTAGGCCATCAAACACACATATGAAGACTGTGCTGTGACTCTCGTCGTTGCACTTGCAGTTCTGTCTGTGGTTGTCTACTGTGTCTTCATCGCAGAACACAGGCTACCATTATGCCATCTTCTTCTTCTTCTTCTTCTTCTTCTACCAGAATACCATGTACATTCATACATTGTGCTGCTGCATTGCATTGATCGACCATGCCTGACACTCACTCACCCACCCACCCAACCTGTGGGAAGTATCCCGAATTGCCCAGTTTACCCACCCCCTGCCTTCGAAAAATTTGGCGATTTACCCCTCCCCTGGCCCAATTTCCGTGGGCACCTATGTCTATCATGGTACATACCTAATCATGATTACACTGTTCAACAAGCGTTGCATCAGACACTATTCAATGTGTTTCCTTTGACCTGTTATGTCGACCCATATCACAGCAAAACTACAGTTATCGCGGCTTTTCCAGCAATCTTTTCTAAAGTTCCGTTTCTTCCGCAAGTAGAATATTCGAATTTCCGTCCGATATTTCGCTCATGTCGTTGTAGTTGGCGTTGTTAGCGGCTTCGTCATACAAATTTGCGCTACTTTCCAGTAATTCTCCATAATTTTTGTCATTCGGCGTTATATAGTTATCGGAATTCTTTCGCTGGATTACGGTGGTGGTCGTGGTAGAACCCACAGAATGTTCGCGCGATTTTAACTTTGTTGTTGGCAGCTTAGAAGCGGTATGACGGGACATGGATCGACTTCTCGCTCGCCCCGGTGGAGATGGCTCTCTAAACCAGAATGTGTTCATTGAGAAGGGGAAGGGGAATATAGTTGACGAGCATGTTGTTTTGTCATAGTAGGCGCGAACAATCAAGTCAAGTGAAAGTCGAAAATGCAAAAAAAAGGTTTTTCCATTTATAAGTTGACACCGTTGGATCCATATGCATGCAATAACGCTGTTTACAGTGCGTATACAGTAACTGTTTACGGTACTTCAAAAGTTACGTAAAAAAGTACGCTACGTCAGTACCGCTCAAGCACATCGTCGTACAGTTGCACCACCTCGTACGGAAGTTTGTTGCGACTCCAGCTAGAACTCAATATTTTATTTGTATTTAGGCATTTCTGTAAGATTCGTCGGCGACTCCCAACCTGTGACTTGCGATTTCGATCGTTTCCAAAATTCTCGCGCGCAGTTCTCGATTCAAATTCAAGCGGTTCTCGATCAATGTGCGTCTAAGCTTCAGCAGAATTTGCATTACTCTTGCGTACTCAACGGTCGCGAAGAATTGACCGTATTTTCCCAATACGTCTATGAGGAGGTCCAGCGTCAGAGAGCACACCGTTTCTTCTTCAATCAGCATCAGAAGGTATTCGAACAACAGCTCGGGCAAACTGCGGAACAGCACGCCTAAATTCGACCAGAATACCGTTTGGTTCGATCTTGCGTACTAATGGATACTTTGCGTTTAAATGGGCATTGACCGCGGTCTAAGTAAGGCAGAATTTTAATGCTATTTATTTTAGTACCCTGGTCTCTAAACAGTTCGTAGTAGTGAAAGGCGAAAGAGACGCTGTTGCAAAACATCTGTAGGTTGTGGAGACGGATCGACTCGCGCTCCTTGTAATCGGTCATTACGGTACAATAGGAGAGACCTGAATGTCACGAAGGGCGTACTCAGCGCCGATCAGGAGCGCAAGCACGTTACGCACGTTACGCACGCACGTACGCACTCACGCACGCACGCACGCACGCACGCACGCACGCACGCACGCACGCACGCACGCACGCACGCACGCACGCACAGTGCGAAAGTACAGACTTGCAAAGGTCAGTGAGCCTCCTCGAGTTGCGTGATTTCTCAATTGGAAGAGCAGCTTCGCCGCGGTCGGGATGAACTCGGTCTGCGAAAGCCAGCGCTGATGAATCGCTTCCAGCAACTTGGCGGCGCTTCTGTCGCTGCTCAGGCGATTTAGCACTGCGCAATACGCCTGAGGGATATAGCAACCGATGGAAGAGAAGAAGCCGTGCGTGCGTGCGTACGTGCTGGTCCCGGGCACCTGTTCTACGCTGTCATCTTCGTGCATGGCCGGTAGCGCCAGGGTGTCCAAAAGATCGTCGAATTTCTGCAGTTGCCAATCCATATTTGCTTCAAATTTGTCAGACTTCGTATTCGTCCCGCTTTTGGCTAGGTGAGACCTTGAAACGATCTGGCGCCTATGCCTCACCCGGAGAAAGCGGCTGTTAGGAATACGGCCTCCTTTGCCCAACTAACAATGCGAGCGAAGCGAAAGCAACGCGTCAGCTGTTCCGACTTTACGAGAGGCATTTTTTTCAAAGGAAAAGCGAGGGCAGCCGGGTAGCATCTCGAACTAACAGGGTACCTACCATTAGGTGACAATGACAAACATTCCAACATGATCGTGATATCTGCGCGTCATCTCCTGCGCTTGAACCAGTGTTTAGTATAGTAAATTAAGGAAAAATTTGCAGGTGGCTGCAAAAAAAGGTGAATATGTGACGCTATTTTGTTAAAGTCCAGTTTGAAAAAGAGGGGTATTAATTAAGGCATGCCTCATTGGTGTATAGCCACCTACACTTTGCAGCTGATCAACTTCAGTTTGAACAAACCGTGTATAAAAACTGAACCAAACGCAGCAACACGTCACATATTCGTCATTTTTTGTGTTCGCAGCCATATTTTCCCACT
>JASAMY010001155.1:0-16565 GCA_030248085.1 Paralinhomoeus sp. GSCO2_6 | reverse complement strand
TATTCTTTCGTGCGATGCTCAACGAAAGAGACCCAGCACCTGTGTCTAGTGAGCCAAATCAAGGACAACAATCACGCTCTTTTTCAAACACTATGGTACTCTGGTCTGGTGTTGCTGTTGATTATAGCTGGAGAGAACCCGCAGGCGACAGCGCGACAAGCAGGGCTGCAGCGTAGGTCATCAGCTCGGCGTAGAGCACCGCGAGCGCCAACTTCAGCTCCACGACGGCCATTTCTGCCGCGCGACGTCTAATGCGACAGTCTGACAAAAATGGGCTTGTGCACTGAACGCGGGGTTAGGTTGACCCTTGTGGGTGGGTTCGTCGCTGCTGTTGGACCATCGTCTGAAAGGCGAAATTTTCTAAGTCTGGGTGCATTGTATGGTCGCGTATGTGTATGTATGTACATGTACGGTATGAGCATGTGAGACTGTGGTTAGAGGCTACCAACGTGTGTACGCAGCGTCTTTTTCCCTTAAAAATCGCCTCCACGCGCCTTTTTTTCCACCAAAGTCCTTTGTTTGGATGAGCGTGATGAGCGTTGAGTCCCCGACCGCGAGCGCGCCGACACGACGCCTTAGTAGACCACTGAGCCAGCAGTGGAAATGAGGCCACCAAACCACTGAGCCACTGCTTCAACAACGTAAGCCCTCGGATCACCATGTACCTTTGGCGCATTTGTCCGGTTGCTTTCCCTCAAAGTTTGTTGAACATCGGATTAAATCGGTCAATCCGTAGCAACCAGTAAAGTATTCGCACAAGTTTGGGAAAATGCTTGGAATTTGCCATTAAGGAAAAATTTGCAGGTGGCTGCAAAAAAAAGGCGAATATGTGACGCTCTTGCGTTGATGTCCAGTTTGAAAAGGAGTGGTATTAAGGCATTCCCCACTGATTTCTAGCCACTTTTGCATTGCAGCTGATCAACTTCAGTTTGAACAAACCATGTATAAATCCGAACCAAACGCAGCAACAAGTCACATACCGTAAACCCTATAATTAGCCCCCCGGGGGCTAATTTTTTCGTTCGAGCTCTAGGAGGGTGTATAATTATAGGGGGGGGGGCTAATTATAGGGGGGGGGGGCTTATAAACTGGAAGTGTCGATGAGTGAGAAGATGTGTGGGCAAAAAGGCGCGTGGAGGCGATTTTTAAGGGGAAAAAGGCGCTGTGCACACACGTTGGTACACTCTAACACACTCTCACACAGTCTCACATGCACATACGTGTACATACATACACATACGCGACCATACATACACCCAGACATGGAAACATGTGCCTTTTAGACGATGGTTCATTTAGGGAGGGTGCGTAATTATAGGGGGGGGGGGGCTTATCTATATTACTAAAGCACAATGTTTGTTTGTTTGTTTGTTTGTCTGCAACGCTGCCCAGAGAGTTGTGCTGGACGGATTGAGCTGAAATTTTGTGTGAAGCTGCCGTGGGAAACTTCACCGTCATTTAAGGGCCGGATTTGCGATAGCTACCGTAATCCGTGAGTTATGCAAATTTCGCATACGTGTTTGATCGAATTTGAGAATTCAGTGTCAATTCTGCTTGGGATATATGTAATCGACCGTGCTGATCACGAATATCACATCCGTTTTCCAGTGCGATACCGTAATCACGAGATACGACGCATTGAATATGCAAATGGCGTTTCATCGAATTTGAGAATTCAGTGTCAAATCTGCTTGGGATATATGTAATCGACCGTGGTGATCACGAATCTGGCATTCGTTTTCCAATCTGCTACAGTAATGACAAGATATAGCATTATCCTTTTCTACAGTAGTATGACTGTTTGTGGTTGTGGGTTCTGTCTGCAATGCAGCTTGAGCTGAAATTTGATATGAAGCTTGCTTGGCACATTTTACCATCAAAATAAGAGTGGCACTACTGAAGCTATTGTAATCCATGCGTTATGCAAATATAAATAAATTATATGATAATACAGCACATTTTATGCATGCTTCTGACTTATCAGAAGTGTTTAGAAAGCAGATCTGTACAGATCAATGGTGTAGTGGTTATGATGTCCGTTACTTTTCTAAAGGTCCTGGGATCAAACCTCTGCCATAAAGATACTTGTAACTTTTTTGTTTATAACTTTTTTGTTTTGCACGTGTTTATGCTATAAAAACTTTGAACTTTTTATTATTTTTTACTTTGTTTTACAGATGTTAACGCTATAAAAACTTGTATTACACGCTCATGCATGCACGCACGCACGCGCGCGCGCATGCACGCACGCACGCACGCACGCGCGCGCGCGCGCACGCACGCACACGCACATGGACATGGACACGCGCATGCATACACGCACACACACACGGACGCACCCACGCACGCACGCGCACTCATGCACGCACGCACACACACACATGGACACGGACACGCGCGCGCGCACGCACGCACGCACGCGCGCGCGCACGCACACGCATGCACATGGACATGGACACGTGCATGCACGCACGAGTACGCTCGATCTCACGCACGCATGCACGCACGCATACACGCACACACATGGACGCACCCACGCACGCACGCGCACTCATGCACGCACGCACACACACACACATGGACACGGACACGCGCGCGCACGCACGCACGCACGCACGCACGCACGCACGCACGCACGCACGCACGCACGCACGCACGCACGCACGCACGCACGCACGCACGCACGCACGGACTCGCGAGTGGGCGCACGCATGCATGCGCGTGTATGTGTTAGCGTTTTAGTGGTGCGTTGTTTTAGTTTTTCTTGGCGTTGAGCACTGATCGTCGGCGCATTAAACCTAATAAATGAAATATTGTGGTGAGTTTTGCCCAGTCCAATGGCCCAATGAACTTGGATTTCCCCGAAAAAGAAAACGGCTGAAAACAATTGATGCGTCCGATGAAAACTTTCTTTATTTTAGGCTTTGCTTAGGCTTAGTCCAGACTTTGCTGAGGCTTATGCTTTGGCTTTGACTTGGCTTAGGCTTATGCTTCGCTTAGGCTTAGGCTTCACTTAGGTTTCGGACGCAGCGGACGCGGACGCAACAATTGTGCTTTGCCAAAAAAAGACGACGTAAGGAAGACACAAGCCCAAGCCCGCCGAAAACCGCCCGCCCACGGCGCGCTGGAATGGAATCGGAAGCGTCGGACCGCGATCCTAGCTTAGACCAGGTCCAAAGGCCTTGCGCCTGCAGATCAAGGTGCATGAACACATGTGAGCAACCATGCAGATTACAAAAAAGCCAATTATTATTAGCTGACTCTGAAGGACTGATTAAAACAATTAGCCCACTGCCTATATGGGATTTATGGTGTGTCTGCTCAAGATGGTATAGTGCCTAATTTTTACTATCGAATGTAATGACTGGAGATGTAATGACACAAGAATAAAGCGCTACAACAAAAAAGGTGAAATGTTTTCCTGTATTGCAGAAGTGCATTGCTTGCATTGGTTGACTTCCTTTGGCTTTTGCTGCAGCAATTTACAGATTCGTCATTGTTGTTTTTAAACTGAGCATTCACAGCATGGTTTTATGACACATTGTATTGATGATGAGTCACTTCTGAGGACATGAAAATATAGATACTGAATCACTTCTGAGCACGTTTTTGATGATGATGACAAACTACAAAAGAGATGAAAGGTTTCTCAGATATAGCAACAATCTCTGCCTATTCTCGCCCCCAACCCCCCATTGGTCATTGAGCTACTCGACCTTTGGGGGCCTCTGGGCGATAAACTATTTTCGGGCTCTCCCATTCTCTCCAGCCCCCCTCCCCTCCTTGCATCGGTTCATGGTCTTCTTTGTGTGGGCGTTTTGTGCATGTTTCGGATTGTTCGTGTTGGGTTGCGAGAGCAAAACGTTTTTGAACATACAGCACATACAAACAGACACACCGAAAAGCCTATGCTCTCCCCCCCCCCGCCACATAGCATCACCACAGAAAATAAAACAAAACTTCTGCAAACGAGTCTCAGCGCATGTCTCCATTTTAAGTCGTGGGTGTGTTGATATGAAATTTATTTAAAACAGAGTGGGTGTTACAAGCAATTCTGTAGTATTCGTGCAAATGCGTTGGTTGACATGCATTGGCTTTGGTTGACCTGCATTGCAACACTTTGCAGTTTTATCATTGCAGTGATTTATCATTGTACAACTGAGTATTCTCAACATTATTTTATTTCATGAGACAAATTGATGTTGAACCACTTTGGAGCACTTTGCAAGCAGGAGTCCTGAGTTCGAAGCGGCTAGTTAACTCAAAGTGGTCTTGGGAGGGTGTATTATTATAGGGGGGGGGGCTAATTATAGGGGGGCTAATTATAGGGTTTACGGTATTCGGCTTTTTTTGTGTTCGCTCACAATGGAAGGAAACGTGCAGCGAAAATTGTCGCAACTGAAAATGACCCCATGCACGCGCACGCACGCACTCACGCTCGCATGTATGCACTCTCTCACATACCCATGCAAGCACGCACGCACGAACGCACGCACGCACGCAGCACTCACACACGCATTAGGGCACTACACAAATGGCTGGAGGCACTTACACAAATGTAGTACAAACAGCGTCATTGGGTGGAATGCCAGAAGGGAATGGATTGTAGTACGTATGTGCGCCTCACCTACACATCACCAACTGTACATCCGTCAACCACCCACATGTCACAAATTTTTGCAAGGCACCAATTGATTAGGCAAGAACTTTGGCTGTATCAGGCCAATGGCACTGCGTGAGAGAGTTCTGGCTTGGCTGACTGAGTGAGATCGCTCACGCAAAAAACGATTAACCCCCAATTTTTTTTGATTTCCTTGAACAGTTTCTTATGGCAAGTCTATGCCAAGTCACTGAACCTAAAACTTGATCACCGATAATGATATATTAGTGATTAAAAAATTCAGCCGAAAGTTCCGTGCCCTATAGGCTCTTTAACGGTGCATCACAGAGCTTCGCTATAATGGAGAAAGTTGATTGCCCAGACATGATCTTGACCAGTTTCAACAAGTGGACCAAATTGGACGCACCAAAATGACACCCCCCATTATACCGATAGCGGAAATTGGCGATATTTCGGTGTGGTTAGGTCGGATGGCATAAACATTAATAATAAAGTTGATCACCCTTTGATGGAGAACATTTCATTCCTTGAAGAAATCCTTTGGGCGTCTATTTTCTTTGCAATAGCTGCAGATGCTGTCCAAGTTTCATATCGATACCTTTAGCCGTTCACGAGTGTAAGGTATTGACCCCTTACAGTAAAGCAAGGAAACGCGTTATGGCGCATTCGATGCCCCAGAAGAAGGCGGTTCATTTGCGCCATAACGCGTCGAAATCCGTTCAGGCAATCAAAAGTTATAGGCGATCGAAAATTCAAAAACCCGCATTGAGAAGTGGTCACATATTAGGGTTGTACGCTGACGCGTACACCCTGATAAATAAATGCAAAGCAACTCGCGAATGGCCCGACGTACATGCGCGTACGATGGCGCGATCGAGTCCGCTCGACACCGAGACGTTTTTTTTTGGGAAGGGGTCAATAGCTGCATGCAAAATACGGTAATGACGATACATTGTACATACCTAGGTGCTATGTACATTATGTGCATGTGTGCATGCACATGCAGTTGTGCTATATTGCTGCGTCAGAGCATAGTGATGTAAAGTATAGAAATGATCACCATGACTAGGCGGTCAACTTTTGTGTTTTAGCCGAAGTGATCGGACCTACCCACATCAAGTTTCTTGCGAAGCAGCCCATTTTGACAGTGTGCGTGCGTGCGTGCACTTCTGCAGTGCCATATTGGTTCGTCGGAGCGTAGTGGTGTAAAGAACCAAAATGATCTACACGTGCAGGCGGTCAACTTTTGTGTTTTAGCCGAAGTGATCCGAGCTACCCACATCAAGTTTCTTGTGAAGCAGCCCATTTGATGGTGTGCGTGCGTGCGTGCACTTCTGCAGTGCCATATTGGTTCGTCGGAGCGTAGTGGTGTAAAGAACCAAAATGATCTACACGTGCAGGCGGTCAACTTTTGTGTTTTAGCCGAAGTGATCCGAGCTACCCACATCAAGTTTCTTGTGAAGCAGCCCATTTGACGGTGTGCGTGCGTGCGTGCACTTCTGTAATGCCATATTGGTTCGTCGGAGCGTAGTGGTGTAAAGAACCAAAATGATCTACACATGCAGGCGGTCAACTTTTATGTTTTAGCCGAAGTGATCTGAGCTACCCACATCGAGATATAGCGATTTTCCCGGAAGTGAAAATATTTTGGTGCGTCGGAGCGCATTGGCCCTAAGGAATGAAATGTTCCCCACTGATTGGCGATCAACTTTATTATTGACCTCAAAGCGATCCGAGCTAACCACACCGAAATATCGCCGTTTTTCACTAATTTCCCAAGAGCATAGAGACATATTGGTGCGTCTGGGGTGACTAATTTTTTCAAAGGGGTCTATTCCAGGTCATGGCGATCAACTTTCCCCATTTTAGCAAACCTCTCAGACCAACGGTTGAAGCGCCTATAGAGGACAAACATTTCTTCCAAAATTTTAATTAGCTAATATCTCATTATCAGTAATCAAGTTTTAGGTTTAGTGGCTTGGCATAGACTTGCCATAAGAAACTGTTCAAGGAAATCAAAAAAAAATTGGGGGTTTACTCGGCACTTTTTGGAGTTTTACTCTTGGTGGAAACCACCCAAAAAAACGGCTATGTCCAAGAAAAATCGCCAAATCGACGATATCTCAAAATCGGAGCTGCCTATCAAGAAATCCTTTGGGCGTCTATTTTCTTTGCAATAGCTGCAGATGCTGTCCAAGTTTCATATCGATACCTTTAGCCGTTCACGAGTGGCGCTCCAAAAACCTGGCAGAGAACATGAAAAAAAAAAGCCACAAAATTGGAACATTTTTGGAACTATTGACCCCTTACAGTAAAGCAAGGAAACGCGTTATGGCGCATTCGATGCCCCAGAAGAAGGCGGTTCATTTGCGCCATAACGCGTCGAAATCCGTTCAGGCAATCAAAAGTTATAGGCGATCGAAAATTCAAAAACCCGCATTGAGAAGTGGTCACATATTATAATTGATAAATATCGATATGGGTAGGTCAGATCACTTCGGCTAAAACAGTATTTGAGTTGGAAAAAAAATTGGTCAGGTACGGTAACGAACATCTTTCAATACTAACATCTTAACATCCGAATGGTAACATCCGAAAGTTCTGAAGAGCGATGTCATTGGTCATTAAACGGTGTTCGGACAGAACGAAGTATAAACCCACCTTTACATGTATGGTAGTTGGGCGAAGCCGCAGAGATCGATTTTCGAAAAAGATTATGCATGCAAGCTCAAAATGCCATAAAAATACAGTAGAAATACACAAAACTGAAAACTGAATTGTGAATCAGCCTTTACACAGGGCGAAAGTATCCGGGCTTGCTTTGCGCATAACTCCCTCAAAACGCAACTGAGGTCCAAGACATTTCTAGAGGGCGTAGACCTACAGCTCTAGCGCTTTATTTGCGACATGCCGCGGTGACTCGTGTCATGGCGAGACTCTTCCAGCACTGCTGCAGCAGACTGTTCAAATTGTCGAGCAATTGCTCGGTAACAGCGCACTCGGCCGTCACGCTCGCTTGTGAGAACAGCACCAAATGTGGCCTACCCAATGCGATCGATGTGACCGCATGTTCGAGACGGAGCCTGATGTAGGCGGAAAAACAGTACAGCGGTAGTGCTGTTTCGTCAGCCCATCCGTGATTCGTTCTGCCGGTTCGGGTAAGGTTCGTGTCGCGGAGAAGAGGCAGGGCCAAAAACGAATATGTATTCATACACTGCTGTGTACACATCTTGGTACACGCACATTGTGTGTGACGTGCGCAACCGCCTGCGCATTCGCAGCGGTAGCATCAGACATAAAAAGACGATGCAAGTGGGACATCGTCAGGTGGAAGTGATCTGATCGCATTGCACAGACGTGCTGCCGACAGCAAGCGGTGCCGCTTCGTCGTCGACAATGCAAGCGTGGTCGCGCTCGTCCGTCTGGCTGCTGCTGGCGCTGCTGGCGTCGGACTGCGGCGGTGGCGCGGACGCGCTGCCCGTGTTCCTCGTGCCCCTGGGCGTCTTCCTCGTCAAGGCGCTCACGGTGGCCAACGTCGGGCTGACGGCCTACGAGACGACGAAGCTGGTGGGCCAGCTCAAGCCGCTCTTCAGTTCCCTGAAGACGCTCAAGGACGTGGAGAGCCGGAACCGCCTCCTCAAGCTGCTCGCGAGCAAGGGCCTCCTCGGCGAGTACGGAGACCAGATCGCGGCGGCCGTCTGCGCTGGCGAGGGCCGGCGCGTCGCCGCCATCCTCAAGTCGATCGACGTCGAGAAGATCCTGCTCGGTCTCGCCAAGAAGTCGGCCTTTGGCCCGCTGCTCAAGGCCGTCCAAGAGGTGCACGACCAGTACAAGGAGGTCAAACGGCTCTCAGACGCCATCGTCGAGGTGTCCTGCAAGATAAAGTAGCCAGCGCTACGCCCGGACCGCAGCTCTCACTAATAAGGTTGTTTTGTCTAGAAGCTCGCTAGACACGATGTCTTGCTCTAGGCCCCAATGACAGTCCCCTTTGTCCTTACGTAGGTAATTGCATTCCTAATTGTGCTGAGAGTTTCCCTTCGCAGATGTGACGACTTCAGTCCGCTCTTCTTTAGCTGTCAAGATTGTCTGTGGAGGATTGACCGAGGTGGTGGCAGGATCTACCCAAAAGTGCCATGGGAGCAGTTATACTGTAACTCTCCCAATGAACGCCCTGGGCGTTCATATGCGCGGTGGCGAGTTCATACCGGTATGTAGAAGCTGTCAGCACTGGGGCAGGCAGCTGGCAGGACGGTGGCTCTGTTGGCGTCGATGTCGGCCCAGCGGACGAGGGACGTCCCAGACGTCGCCTCCGTCGGCTCTCACGCACGCACACTCGACCGCACTTACACACAAACCCCTCCCCCAAAGCTCCTCCCCTTCCCCTGCCGACGCGGCTTCGATTCTCCGACCCGAGTTCCTTCGGCTTACAACCCGCGCCAGTGTCGCGCCACGCTACAATGCGGTGGGCCGACACTTTCCTCCTTCTTCACTCTATTGCCTTCCTTCACGACGACCTAGCCACGCCCTGAAGCCCGAAGGCACAACAGTCAGCGACGCGCTATCCAACGACTCTGCACGACACGCGAAAACTCTCAAAAGCCGCGAGTTGCAAAACAAGAAAACGCGCAGAGTGACGAACGACTGGAAAAGGCCGTTCCCATGGCTTCTCGTTGTACGGCCCCAACTCGGCGACCGAACCGTCGCTGCCGACCGCGCTCAGCGCGTCCTCGACGGTGTCGTCAACGCGTCGCTGCTGTCCTCTCACTCTCCGCTCAGCCACAAGCGGCGGCGTCGCCGGCCTGTGCTGCCCGTCTGCATACGGGATGGAGGGCGCTTCCAGCGTCTCGTTGAGATTGGCAGCCAACTGCTGCTGGTGACAACGCTGCGCGCTCGGCGGCTGGCCGAGGCGGTACGGGACCGTACTCGCCAGGGCGGGCTGCGCGCCAAGCTCGACTCCAGTCGCCGCTTGCAGTCGGTTGCCGACCTCTGGCCCAAACTGGGGGTGCTGCTCCTTTGCAGCTGCGGCGGCGCGTCCCAGACGCCCGGCGCACTCTCGCTGACTGGCCCTCCCAGTCGAGCGCCCCCAGCCCCGACTTATCCCAGCGCTCCGCCTCCCTGGTGTCGGCCGTCGCCCGTCATCGTCGCCAATGGCGCGCTGCCGTTGCCCATCGGCGCATAGACCTGCGCCGGCGCAGCGGAGGCGTGATTTGCGGTGGCGCCCAGCGAGACCGTGGGGCGGAAGCCCATCGGCGCACCCAACAACGCCGCTCGCTCGCCTGCGCGAGTGAAGGCGCCTGGTCCTCCCCTGTCGTGGCTCCACTGTAGACCTGCGGCGGCGCACACGGAGGCGTCTGCGAGAGGCGTGGTGGCGTAGCTGGCGGCAGCGCTCAGCGCCTGCCCCAAGGCCAGATGACCCCCCGGCCCAGCTACCCACGCGCTCGGCTCGCGCCTCTTCCTCCAGGCGCGGCAGTCGCTCCACCCGACGCAGTCGCTCCACTGGACACAGGAGTCGCCTGCTGCTGCCACTGCTGCTGCTGCTGCTGGTGCGGGTGCTGGACGCCTTGCGTGGCGCTGCTGCTGCCGCTGGCAGTCGGCACGATGGTCGTTGGAGGCGGTGCTGTCGGCAGGACGACGGTCGCTGATGCAGGCGTGCCGGCCAGAGGCTGCAGAGGCGGCGCGGCCGGCCAACCGACAGACAGTCGGCTGAGAGCGCCCTTCTGGGCCTCCTGTTCAGCCGCCACTTGCTCCACCCTGGTCACCACCTTCTGCATCTCTGCCGACATCTTCTGCACCATCTCCACCGAAACCTTCTGCATCACCTCCGACGACACCGTCTGCATCATCTCCATGAGCTGACGCATCTGCCGGTCCACGCTCCTCTCGCTGAATTGGGCAGGATACTGGGAGTGTGTCTGCAGGACTGAACGAGGGGGGAAGGAGCGCGAAGCTTCTGCTGCAGGGCGCTGACTCCTTGCAGGGGCGAGGAAGCACTTGTGGGGATCCTCTTCTCAGCGCCGGCGCTCCTTCTGCCAAGGCGACCCTCTGCCTCTGCCCGCGGTTGGAAGGTGGCGGAGAGGGGAGGAAGGCTGCGAAACGGTATCCTCTCTCCTACACTCTGGGCGAAGAAAGCTGGGGAGAGAAGGGGTGAGAAGTGGGGGGGGGAGGGGCGGCCTGGGAGGGGAGGGACGGCGTCGGTCCCGGACTTACACACAAACCCCAAACCCCCTCCCCTGCCACGCGTCGACGACAGCTGGTAACCGGAGGCGCAATCGGGGCTCTCCTCTATTGCCTTCTTCACGACGACCTAGCCCGCCTGAAGAAAGGAAAAAGGAACGACCTCGCGCGAAAACAAGGGAAAACAAGAAACGGACAAAAGGGCCCGCGCGCCGCGCGGGAGGGGCTCCCTCTCCGCTCAGCCAACGGCGGGGGGGAGGGGGGGAGCGCGGAGAGGAATGTGGGGGCGGGGGAGGGGGACGCGGGGGCGACAGTAGGGGGAATGGGGTGAGGGAGAGGCGCTGTGTCCAGCGAGGAGCCCGTTACCAGCGCCGCCCTGGGGGGGGGGAGGGGGAGGGGGTGCGGGGCGGGAAGCGCCGCCCGCAGAGGCGCTGGGCCCTAGCTGCGGGGGGGAGGGACAAGGAGCGGCCCCGCGCCGGGCGCCCCCAGGCGCGAGCGGAGGCTCCACTGAACAACTGCTGCTGCCCTGTGTTGTGTGGGGGGGGGGGAGGGGGGAAAGGAGAGCCCTCTGCCTGACCCCTGCCCCTGCCCTCTGCATCTCTGCCGACATCTCTCACCATCTCCACCGAAACCTTCTCACACCTCCGCACACCGTGCACATCTCCATGAGGACGACGCCCCTCGCTGACATTGCGAAGCGCCATGCCTGGATTGTAGGCGGAGGAGGTCTGCTGCAGGGCCGCTGCTCCTTCCAGGGCGACGCATCGCCGTCGAAGAGGGGGACGGGGCTCTCCAAGGCCCTCCCCGGGGAAGGGGGAAGAGGGGCGGGGGGGGGGGAAGAGCCAGTCCTCCCCTCCTCTTCTCCTACACTCTGGGGAGAATCTGGGGAAAGAGGAAGGGGCTGAGAAGTGAGGGGGGGGGGGCTGTGGGGGGCGGGCGGGGCGCGCCCGCCGCCTCCGCTCACCAACCCCCCCCAAACCCTCCCCTCCCCTCCGACGGCCGCCAGCTCGCCGCGCAGCCGCTCGCCCTCCTCTCTCCTCACGACGACCTACGCCTGAAGCCAAAGGCAACATAGGGCCGCTCTCGACACGCAAACCAAAAGCGCAAAAACAAGAAACACGAAAAGGGCCTCTCTCTCTAGGCGGGGGGGGATAACCCTAACGAAAAATATGAGAAGAGGCAGACGTAAGAGGGGAGAAGAGCGGAAAAGGAAGAGAGAAAGGAGGGAGGGGGCGGCCCCTCGGGGCGCTAAACGGGCCGGCGGCGGCGGGGGCAGACCTACTGGAGGGGGGGGGGGGCTGGGATTTGGGGGAGGGGGCTCCGGAGCAAAAAGTGGGGGGGGGGGGAGCGGCCATTGTTTGAGTATAATGCTTTGTAAAATGGTATAAAAGGTGTAAACAGTGTTATTTAGCTGTGGGCCAAGCACCCCCCCCAGTAAGGTATGCTAGGCGGTGGAGGAGGCGTGAGGCGTGGGGCGCGACCCCAAGAGGGCGCCTCTCCAGCTGCTCCGCTGCGGCGGCCTTGCCTGCTGCTGCTCCTTGCGGCGGGGAGGAGCTGGACAGCCCCGCGACCAGACCTGCATGTGGGAGAGGGGAGAGGGGGAGAGGAGAGTGGGGGGGAGGCCTTCCACCCCCACAGCTTCTCATTGTCGGCCCACTGGCGCGACGCGGGGCGCTAGCGCGCCGACGGTGAATGCGTGCTGCTGCCTCTCACTCTCCGCTCAGCCACAAGCGGCGGCGGCGGTTGCGTGGGAGGAGAGGTAGCGCGTGAGAGGAGACTGCTGCTGGTGAACGCTGCGCGCCGGCGGTGGGAGGGACGGGACCGACTCGCAGGGGGCTGCGAAGCTCGACTCCAGCGCCGCTTGCAGTCGGTGCTCTGGAAACTGGGGTGCTGCTCCTTGAGTGCGGGGGCGAGCGCCGGCGACTCTCGCTGGGCCTCCCAGTCGAGCGCCCCAGCCCCGCTTATCCCAGCGCTCGCCTCCCTGGTGGGGGCGTCGCGCCAATGGCGCGCTGCGTGATCGGCGCATAGACTCGCGGCGAGGGAGGGGTGGGGAGCGAGGTGGTGGTGAAAGCATCGGCGCCCAACAACGCCGCTCCGCTCGCCTGCGCGCAGGAAGGCGCTCTGCCGCTCCCCTGCGGCCTGAGCTGGGGGGAACGGAGGCGTGGAGAGGGTGGGGGAGTGGGGACGCAGCGCCTGCCCCAAGGCCAGGCCCGGCCCAGCTCCCACGCGCTTGGCGCGCCTCTCCTCCAGGCGCGGACGCACCCAACGCAGCGCTACTGACAAGGAGCGTGCTGCTGCCCTGCTGCTGTGTGTGGGGGGAGGGTGTGTGCGCTGGACGGACGACGGGAGGGTGGAGGGGGAGGGGAGAGGTGAGGGGGGCGGACGAAGGGCCTGGCCCTCGGGCCTTGCCCACCCTCGCAGTGGGAGAGGAGCGAACAGCCTTTGCTGCAGTCGGCTCGCTGCACTCCTTCCAGGGTCGACGCATCGCTGCGCAAGAGACTTGCGCTGGTGCGGCATCCTCTTCTCAGTCGCCGGCGCTTCCTTCTGCCAAGGCGACTCTCCTCTGCCTCTGCCCGCGGCTTGGAAGGTGGGCGACAGAAGAGGGGAAATCGGGAAGCTGAGGCGGGTGCTGGAACCGAGCCCAGTCCTCCCCCTCCTCTCTCCCACACTCTGTTGAGAGAAAGCTGCTTCGCGAGAGAGAAGAGGGCGCAGTGGAAGTGGTCGGCCTGTAGAAGTGAGTGGGAGGAGTGGAGGCGGGGCTGTGGGGAGGAGCGGGAGGACGAGGGGCGCCGCACACTCGACGCACTTACACACAACCCCTCCCCCAAAGCTCCTCCCCTTCCCCTGCCAACGCGGTCGACTCGACCCAACTCGGCCACCCGCCCATGCGCCGCTACAATGCGTGGCGCTCCTCCTTCTCCACTCTATTCCCTTCCTTCACGACGACCTAGCCACGCCCTGAAGCCCGAAGGCACAACGGTCAGCGACACGCTATCCAACGACTCTGCACGACACGCAAAAACTCTTCAGAAGTCGCGAGTCTCAAAACAAGAAAACGCGCAGAGTGACGAACGACCGGAAAAGGCCGTTCGGGGCGATAAATTTCGTAATGGTCTGTTCGTCCGGCCATCCATTTGTCCGTCTGTCCATTACTGGCCGGTTCTCTTTCATGGCTTGACGGATCGGGCCGAAATTTTTTGAGCATTCTTAGGACCAATTTGGAGTATATGACTTTTTCAGATTCCTTCTAAAAAACCGTAAAAATTTTTAAATATAATATTTCTGGGTCCTCCACCAAATTTTTGGGTTAATCCGGGAAAACGCATGCTTTGACGTGGCTGAAAGTTTCAGCCACGTCCCAGATTGGAACACGTACCAGGTCCTATCCTTACCTACGCGTTTTCCCAGATTTGACGCAGAAGTTTTTCTCCCAGATCCAGAAATTTTCCGTCGGTATCCTCAACTGCTGCTCGACTGAAATCGCTCCCTCTCCATCCCCCCCCCACTCCATTACCAACCCAATAGCCCTCTTCCGGGCCATCTCCAAAAGTTTCAAGTCCTACTCTGCGCTTCCACGTGGCGATCCCTGGGCAACGTCTCTTTTATGAGGCGAAGACGCATAGGGGCACTGCTAACATGATTTTCTTAAACATCTGCCCAACGCGGCCCCCAAACCAACACCAGCCCAGCAAAGGGTGGTCCAATAGTGCCTAGGGTAGCCGAGCGTTGAAACAATAGTACCCCTGGGTTGGGTACTAATGGAGGAATTAAGACAGATTACAACACATATCGTTGGTCGCCCGCTTTGAGTAGAGTTGAGTAGACTACCGTAAGTTATCTCTTTTGGGTTGAAAATTCATGACAACAGTACATTTCCTATCGAGTGCAGTGCAAAGAGTCCGTGCTGGCTGGTGCGGCGCAGAACGTTATTTGGGGTGCACCTGCCCCCCCCCCCCCCACCTCACCCCACCACGTGTTGCACATCCTACGCGGAAATTTTGCGGATGCGCAAATCAACGCAGATTCAATCAAGATCTATGTATGTACATATTTCGGGGTGGTGACACAACTTTTTTTGCTAATTTTTGCCTGTGGCAGTTTTTTCCGTCAAATTAGGATGGATTTACATTCTTCCTACATAAATGTTGCTTAAAGTGATATGTTTACATCGCACAGCACCAATGCAGCATTCAAATGGTTTTGCTGCGCTCGAGACAGAAAAGTTTGGAAGTTTTGGAGGGGTGGGGAAGGGTGTTGCTTATCATGAGAGAGCATTTGTCGAAGGTTTTACTCTGCTCGCTGTCGATTCTTCGGTTCGGTTCTTCTGCAAAGATACTCAAAGCGGAATTGATGAAGAATAAGAGAGCATAGCGTGGTAGAGGTAGTCCACTGTTCGCCAACGCGAAGTACCAAGTTGTTATCAGCTTCGTGACGAACAATGAGAAAGCAATCCGACGCACATACATAGGGAGGGAAGGAAAGAAGACGTGAAAGGAGCACACACTCGAAACTGTGTACGCATGAAACGACATGTAACATCAATCCCGCTCCTTCACAGCTACGCAGTCACGGGCACGACAACGTTCGTGGTCTTGCCAGCTCGCAACAGAGCCAGCTTTGAACAGCCGAAGGTGTTGAAGAACGCCTCTCGCGCCTGCTTCGACAGAAAGAACAAGCAGTAGGGGTTGATGTAGGAGAAGATGTCCGTTCCGGCGTTGCTGAAACCAGTCACCAGTACAAACTATGTACATCTGCAGCGCACTGCGAGTCTATGCCTGCTCTTATTTGTACATGTAGGTAGTAGTGGAAGGGTACATACACAACGTCGCATTGGGTAACATTTGTTCATATTTATTGTCCCAAATACCTGTAAAATACAGCATCCCGGAAGGGATAAGCACGCCTGATGCAGTGGTGGTAGACAAAAGCACGCACATGGTCTCCAAAAGCAACGGGTAGTACTGTGGGAAGAGAATGATTGCAGAGAAGGTCGCCGCGATGTAGAGCTGTGTGCAGACGATGATGGCAAAGCAGATGGCCAGACGACGCTGTAGCGGCATTCAAAACTTCAACGATACCGAGCCAGGGAATTTCATTCCCCTCCCTCTCAGACTCTCAGCTGGCGAGGATGTTGAATGGCTTCGCAGATCGTAAATGGGAACCTATCAGAGGGGGTACGGTAAGAGTAGGAATTCATATTGAAGCGTTGTACGCTATGTACACATTGCACATGCAATTCTAGCTTGTCGAATGCGGAACTTCAATCGTGACCATTCATAACTGGACCTGTAACGGGGTCTGGCAGAGTGGGGGGGAGGGCAAACGGAACTTTTTGGTGGGGGGGGCGGTGTTTGGAGCAAAAAGTTAGGTGGGGTAAACGACCATTTTTTTACTTACTGGTACTTCTTGGTCAAAATGGGTCAAAATTGGCTCTAAATCGTGCTATTTAGCTGTTTTATGGTTATTTAACACTGAAAGGCGCTGAAAAACACCAACATTTACTGACTTTTATCGCTTTGGACAGAGTGCCTTGAGAAAATTCTGGGGGGTGGGGGTTGGTGGACTGGTGGGTGGTTGGAAAAATAGTCGGGCCCCCAACCCCCACCCCAAGTTACAGGTAAAATGGCTTGACTGCCATTGAAGTGAACTGGAAATCTTTTCTCAATGGGCTCGCTTAGAAGCTACCTGTATGTAATCCTAACAACATGAGCGTTGCTTGATTGTAACTAGTACGTGGTGTAGTCCGTGTTCATACAATTTGAGAGGAAAA
>JASAMY010000924.1:0-16479 GCA_030248085.1 Paralinhomoeus sp. GSCO2_6 | reverse complement strand
GCTTCTGCATGCATTTTTTTCGGTTAAATTTTGGTTGATAAGTTTGTTTTTGTTTGTTTGTTTCGCTTTTTGAAATTTTAAATCTCGTTTGCGCAATCGCTCGCAAATTTAATACGCAAATTTGAGTTTCCTGCAATGACATAAAAAGCCACAATTTTAGAGGCAGACCCTCAGGTAAAACAAAACATCAATTTGTATAAACTGTATGATAAAAAGGGATTTTAATCGCCATATTCGAACATACACAGTCACTATTTGAGTAACAAAACCCAACACCTTTTCCGGTCAATTTTTCTGGCCAGTTTTCTGCAATGCTAAGCATCCAGGTCTCACCAGCCATTATGCAAAAAAGCTTCGCTTCAGCTTTGAACTGTTTAGACCGCTAAATACAGATGCGACATTTCTGAAGCTCTCTCATTTACCCTCCCATTTTGTTACTGAAATAGTGTGTATCGTTCGAATATGGCGACTAAATTACCTTTTCATAACACAGTTTTACAAATTGGTGTTTTGTTTTACCTGATTTTCTTTTAAGATCTACCTCTGAAGTTGTGGCTTTTTATGGCATTGCAGGAAATTCGAATCAGCGGGCGATTGCGTGAACGAATTTTAAAATCAACAACAATATCACCACAAAAAAGGGTGGAAATCTATTCAGAAGCGCACGAGAAATAGCCATTCAAACGTGTAACGTGACTTTGTAGAACACCCTGTAGCAACTCACAAGATTTGAGCGCCAAAGAATCACACCTGAAAGGAGCAGTCTCTACACATGCAAGAACCAGGTGTAAAATGATCAGATTTAAACGGACTAGACATAAAAGGATCAGACGAAAAATTACCAGACCTGAATCGACCAGGCCCTTTTCTAGCTGGGGCTATTAGTAAAACAGACTTTAGACTTTGGAATGGTTTACAAAGTTTAGAGGGCCAGTGGGCCGCCTCTGTCTAAGCAAAAGCCTAAGCAAAGGCCTAAGCTTAGACTTTGGTTTACATTTAGGCTTTTGCTTAGGCTTGGACTTAGGTACGCACGCGCACCACTCGTGCAGGCATGCACGCACCCGCGGACGTGCATTGCATGCACGCTTGCTCGCACACCGACGCGCACATAAGCACATGCACGCATGCGCGCAGGCCCGCAGGCATGTGGGTGGACAGGGGCGCGGTCGCACAAGCCCGAAGCCTAAGCCTAAGCAAAAGCCTAAGCCTTAGGCAAGCCTCACGCATGCACGTGCACGCGCGCGCACACGGGCACGCTAGCACGAACCCGAACCTAAAGCCTGAGCCTAAGCCTATGGTTGTTTGTTTTTTTATCGCGTTGTTTTAGTATTTTAATGTCGAGCACTGAGCGCCTTTTCAACGGACTGCTGCACGGGGACATCAAATTTCACGCCATTTCCTGTTTAAATATTATTCCCAGCAGCTTGCCAGATTATCGCTGTTGCTTGCCAGCTGTTGCTTGCCAGTTTTTTGATTGTCGCTGCCAATTCCTGTCGCTACTAAATAGTAAAAGCCATTTCTAGTCGTGGTGTCGATATCGAGGGAAGAATTTGCGTGAGTTCTTACTCGCCAAAGCTTGCAATGTTTTTTACAATTCAAATTTTGGCATATAGTTTGGTAAATTTTGGTGCTAATAAGCAAGTTTATGCACGAGTAACTACTAATTGTACCATCTAAACACGGTTTAAAGCCTATTTGCCACCAAAAAGCTATACTTACCCGAAAACAGATTTTTATTAATTAAAAATCCTTTAACTTTAAGAAAAAAAATATCTGTTTTCAATAAAAAAAATTGTGCGACCCTGTCTAAAATACACATCCGAACTGTAGCAGCAAGAAGTGCGAGGAGGTTCAGAACAGACGCTGCTCGCGACAAGCAGCAAGTTGGCAGTCTGCGCGTCGCCAAAGTCACTGGAGGCGCCACCAACAAACTCAGTGAGCGGTAAGGAGTGCGTGCCGTCTCCATTGTAACAGGTTCAATCAGGGTTGCATAAAAAAAAATTTCAAGTTTTTTTTTAATTAAAAAAAAAATTTTTTTTTAAAAAAAAAAATTTTTTTTTTTTTTAAATTGACTTAGGACTAGGAGCCATCATTGGCGCCAAATACCTGTACTATAAGATACTTTTAGCCTATTAGAGTGTCAAACACAAGTACTAGTGCTTCCCTAAAGCCTTTAGAGAAGCGTATTTAGCATCGTTTTAGTCAAATGGTGACAAAGCCGCTGCCTCTAAATGGTCGTGTACGGTATCGCACTATGTTGGGAACCAGTTGGGAACCCCAAAAAGAGCTTGGTTTTGGTGCAAATAAGCAAGTTTATGCATGAATAACTACTAATTGTACCATCTAAACACCATTTAAACCATAGGTGGGCTCAGGGGTGGTCTAGGGGGGGTTCACCTCCCCCCTGGCTATGGCCGTCCCGCTTTTTTGCGGGAGCGACCCCCCCCCCCCCTGGCCATCGCCATCCTGGAGAACTTGCGGGAAACCCTCTCTCAATATTAAAAAAAATGGGTAAAGATGCGTGTTTTTGTTTCTTTTTCAGTGTAGAATGACCCAAAAACACCTGAAAAGTGGTATTTAGACCTTATTTTGACCCATTTTAGACCAAAACGTACCCATTTTACACGTTATTATGGTGCAAAATCCCCCACGTGAACCACCCCGCCTCCAAAATTCTCGATCCCGGTCATTTTATCCGGGATGGCTCTAGACCCCCCCCCCCCCCTCGAAACCCCCAGACACCCTCCCCCTGGCTTTTGGACCAATCTACACCTATGATTTAAACGCCTTTTTGCCACTCAAAAGCTAAATTTTACCCAAAAACAGAGAAACTTTTTTTTTAATTTAAAAAAAATCCAACTTTTATTTAAAAAAAAAAAAACTTTTTTTTTTAAATTGTGCAACCCTGGGTTCAATGGACTCCAACATAGAAGATTGGGCCATGGGCAAGAGGGAATCGGGCTTTTTTGAATGGTTCTTGTCCCTTCACCTCGTACAAACAAAGAGAAGGGATATTAAGGAAAATTTTGCAGGTGGCTGCAAAAAAAGGAGAATATGTGACGCTCCTTTAGGCCCAGTTTGAAAAAACGCGGTATTAAAAGTAGCCACTTCATCGGATGATCAACTTCAGTTTGGACAAACCGTGTATAATCGAACCAAGCGCAGCAACAGGTCACATATTCGGCGTTTGTTGTGCTCGTTTGGATCACTGGAAAGGCAGTCCAGGCTGCATGAGGACCGAGGCCTTCCATTCCTTGGACTCAGAGACGAGAGCGGGCCTTGTCCTTGACTGGACGTCTACAGATGGCAGTTCCGTCCGTCCATAGGCACAGGCTAACAGAAGCGGAACAAAGATGAACGAGAATCGAAGATTGAATGTAGGGTATACAATGTACTTGGTACTCAAGATCGTGAATTGATGGTGCATATCACTTACTGTAAGGGCAAGCCACATAGGCTTTAAAAATTTAAGATGGGCAGGGTAGCGAAATTATTTATGCAGAATCTTTGGCTGTGTGCCCTGTCCATCCATACGATGCCTAATGAATGATGCGCATCGTCAGAGAGATGAAAGAGTTTGTGAGGGTGAATTGATAGTGGTAGTGTTGTGGCTGTGTGCGATGGCTCACACAACAAACGCCGAATATGTGACGTGTTGCTGCGCTTGGTTCGATTATACACGGTTTGTCCAAACTGAAGTTGATCATCCGATGAAGTGGCTACTTTTAATACCGCGTTTTTTCAAACTGGGCCTAAAGGAGCGTCACATATTCTCCTTTTTTTGCAGCCACCTGCAAAATTTTCCTTAATACAGTGTTTTTTCGTAAAAGAAAGATTAATCAAAAACTCACGCACGCACAAACATACAAACCCACAGCAGCAGACCAGAACGGACGCATGCTCAGTGTTGCACCATCAAGCTTATGAAAAGCGTGTACCACTGTACACATTGTGCGTGCGTGCGTGTGTGCGTGCGTGCGTGCGTGCGTACGTGCGTACGTGCGTACGTGCGTGCGTGCGTGCGCGCGCGCGCGCGTGCGCGCGCGTGCGTGCGTGCGGGTGTGCAGATGTGTCATTTTCATGTATCAGGGGCTGTAACGAGCATTAGTCCATAAATATTTTTCCCAGCTCAAAAAATTACCAAAATTCTGGTGAAAGAACCTAGAAAAGAGACAAAAAATGTGGAATGGACTGGAGACACTGCAGTAAAGCAACGCTGATGGGTTTCCCAAGGGGACACGTGCAAAGGCACAGGCAGGCGTTACTGGGATTCGAACCAGCGACCTCTTGATTTAGGGAACATGGTAAAAAGAAGAATGTGCCCAGTAAACCATAGCTGGCATGTAGCAAGAGTCCCTCCGGCGATTTCATTTTTTGATGTGGAGCATAGATGCCTGCGAGGTTTCCGTCCAATTGATGCAGGCGCGAGTGGGCGACGAACCAAGAAGCTTGTTATGTAAAGTGGGTCCTGCCATCTCCAAAAACTTCTCGGTACTGCACAAGCGTATGGAAGCGTGTTATGACTTAATCGATTCCCCCTTTGAATGCGCTTCTTTTGAGCTATCACGCGCCAGAATTCGTTCAGGAAATGAAAAATAATGCACGATCATAGATCCAAATTTTGCCCAAAATGGGGGTGCGCCAAGAGGGTCGAGCTGCGAAACATGGAAATCGGAGCGCTCCCATTCTCGAAAGTGACCTATTCCAGGTCCAGACGAGCAACTTTCATCATTACAGCACAGCTCTGCGACGAACGGTCGAAGCGTCTATAGCTAACAAACTTTTGGAACAAAACACCTAAAAAATGGCCTTTCGAAGCGGGCTGACAGAGACACGGGCATTGGAGCGCTCCCATTTGTCGAAAGTAACCTATTCCAAGTCTGGACGATTAACTTTTGTCATTACAGCACAGCGGTGTCACGAACGGTTGAAGCGCCTATAGGTGACAAACTTTTTTTGGTCGGATTTGCCGAAATTTTGGTTGCCAATATCTCATTATGTGGTGAGAATTTCAGATGTCATGCAAGCGCCCCAGACATTCTTTGTAAAGCTGTTCACGAATATCAAAAAACATTTGGGGGTTTACTCGGCTTTTTTTCGACTTTTACTCTTGTCGGGTTTTGGCAAAAAATAAACGACTATGTCCCAAAAAATGACCAAATCGGCCATAACTCTAGATCCGTAGCACCTAGACGAATTTGCCTTGGGGCACAAAATTGCGATTATATACCACGTGTTCACGCTAAGTTTCGTCAAAATCGACAGCAGCGTTCCAGAGCGGCGACCCAAAAAGTGTGAGCAGAACAGGAAAAAAAAAACACCACTTTTTCGGAACATTTTCGGACATTTCGTCTTAATGTGCTCGAGTACCAAAACGCGGGACGGCTCATTCGATTCCGGTCTAGAAGGCGGTTCTTTTGAGCTATCATTCGCCACAATCCGTTCAGGCAATCAAGAGTTATAAGCGACTGAAAATTCAACAAACCGCATTGAGGAAGTGGTCACATATTAGGGTTGTACGCTGACGCGTACACCCTGATTGTGCTCGTTCTAGGCGTAGGCGCCCATGGCGTCAGCCTCTTGCGCGCACGGTTCTGGGTTCGATTCTTGATGGATCCACTAGGTCGAGGATTTCCCTTTCAATGAATTTTATCGTGCTGTCGCTGCCCTAGCTTTCAGATAGCGTTCTTCCGAATGTCTTTGGCTAATTAAGCGGCTGTAGACGGGAAGGCGTCATGGAGATGGGTATGCTATATGGGCCATTGACAGCCCTCCTAGCGTTGGCCCTAGTCCAACAACAACCCCCCCCCCCCCCCCGCACAAGTTGTTTGTCCGTTTCAGACAGCTATGGCGGACACGCTGGCCAAGGCGCAGCTAGATGATCAGCTGCAGCAGAATCTCGACGCTGACCGCCGTCTGATGCAGATTGCCTCCGATATTGACCAGGAGGTGGCGCGCTTACAGGAGCGCCTGGACGAGATCAAGGCCCAGCGCGACGACCTACGCACCGAGAAAGCGACGATACTGTCAAATTTCAAGCAGCTCTATCACGTTAGTTATTCACGGAGATTTGCTCGACTGAGGCAACGCGCGCACGCGCGCGTTACTTGCAGGCGCAAGATCAAGCCACGAAGGAGGACACGATACTGGCCGCGTCGGTCAGTCGGCGCAGCCGCAAGCGTCGCTCGCTGCGGAAGCGCGGTGTGGCTGTGCAAGCGGACAAGGTAGTACATACAGTACCTAAGTCGCCAGTTTTTTTTAAATATAAAAAAAACTTAAAATTGTCCAAAGGGGCTACAAAAGGGTGCAAAAGACGACGGTTATAGTGCGTCGAACCCCTATATACCTATAGTACCTACTAACTACCTACTTACTAGCCTACTATATGCCCAGGTATTGTATCCCAGACGACAAATCGATTAATGGGATTTCGTCAAAAAAGCCTCTTCTCTCACCCGATTCCGCAGCCCACGGCGCTTTTCCCTCGATCTAGGGACTGTCGTCACTGGCCAGAATTGTTGAACGGCAAAGTCGACGGCAGACAGATTTCAGCGTGCCTACATTATGTTGCCCACTGTTGCACTGACCTCAGCTTGTGAGGGTCTTTGGGTGGGTCGACTAGGCGACTAGACGTTATGTTGGCTATTGGTTCGTGGCGCTGGAGCGCAGTTGAACATGAGTGCCGCTTGAAGCGATTCTAACTCGTACGCGCCAGTAGCTGTAGCTGCTGTAGCTGTCGTACGCAGCGGAGCAACCAACCTTCCTCGGGACGTTGCCGTAGGCGTCGCGCCGATGCCTCGCTTCCGTGTACTTCCACTGTTGGCCGAGAGCCGGCCACTGCCGAGCCCAGTCCCTTCGCGAATCAATCCAATATGGCCGCTCGCCACGCCACGCCGCTTGGAGTCGGCGGCCGCTCCCTAATCGTTGCTATGGCGGTGCGCTCTCGCGGACCGCGCCTTCTCAGTTCTCTCCCCGGGGTTCCGTGCCGATACGCCAAAGCAGATACGCCAAATGTGCCGATACGCCAAGGATGCGCCAAAGTTTGAGTCTGTCGTCTGCTGGCAAGCATGCATTCGCTATGAGACCCCAATAATTTGAGTTCGACTACGCTTAGACATGCCTAATAATAGCGATGTAATAACGACCAAGGAGTCAGTAACAATACAAAACTTTAGAATTGTTTCCTTAAAAGAGCGGTGAAAGTTGCTGCGAAAGTTCAGCGGAAAAGTTGGTCAGATGTACCGAACCGATCTGTTCTACAAAACAGCGCTCTGAAGAGTCAAAAAACTCGACAACGTGTACAACGCGTACGCTGCAACAAGTACGCGCACAGTAAACAAACACACGCCAGAAACAACCGTACAAAGCGAGAGGGCTGAGAGTTGGAGGTAGTAGGCTAGCACGGAGCCCCATCCCACTGTTATTCAAGCAAGGGATCGATCAATCAAGGAGGCTAGTGAAGTGGACGCAGACGGGGTCCACTGCGGCCGTGTCAACGCCGAAGCTGTCGACAATGCGGCTGTCGCCATGTGCCAGTGCGACACAGACGAAGCCGTATTGACGTATTGACGCAAAGGCACCGTATTGACGACCAAGTGCGGCTTACGGTAAACTATGCAGGCATGCAGGCATGCAGGCAGGTAAAGTATGCAGGCAAGTAAAGTATGCAGGCACGAAAGTTGCGGCTTCACACGTTAGAGTTCGGTCCGCAATTTTAGGTACCGTATATAGCACACAGTGAGCGCCGAGCGGGATTATTTTTGTCGGAATTTGTCGAGAAAATGAGCGATTTAACGCCAAAAAAACACAACAAAGAGGGACTAGTCGACTTGTCGCCATCGCAGAAGAGTCCAAGTCCAAAAAAGGCTGACCAGCGGCCCTCGCCGGCGTCTTTGGGGCGACGCGCGGCCGAATCTAGCTCGCCTGGCGCCGATGAGTCGTCGACCGGAAACCAGGCGGAAGAAGCGGGCTTGGCTTCAGAACAGTTCATCGGCTCCATGTTGGAAGCTGGCGACGTTTTGCTGCGATACGCTGCGGAAGGGGCGATGACGCGTCTGACGCCGCCGAGCCGAGTGCCTGCCAGACTGCGAGAGTGCTCCTTCGCCGTGTCTCTTGACGGTGCCGCCGTCCGAGCGGACCTCAATGTCGACTCGTACGGAACGTGGACCCCTCGCCGTGGAGTCGTGGAGTACCTCAACGTCGTCGACAACCACAAGGTGCTGCATCGTTCGTTGTTCGGTGTCATGATCATACGTGGAAATGATGGATAATTCATTCGTTACTCTACATCCATCCCGGTCATCATAGGTGTAGATTGGGGCAAAAGCCGGGGGGGGGGGGGGGGGGGTCACCCCCAAAGGTGTAACTGGTCATCGAAGCTGGGGGGGGGGGGGGTGAGACTCGGATTTTTCAAAAGTCGATGGGGGGTGACCTGCACGGCCAAATTTGATACAATTTCTCTTTTTCCAGCCTCAATAATGACCTAGAAAATGCTTCGTGTATGCTAAAACACAGCGCCGCAGGCAAAAATTTGTGATTTTTTGGCCAAAAACGCGCTTCAGTGACTCTGGAAATAGTCAGTTGGAGCAAAAAAAAACAGCGCCGCAGGCTAAATTTGGTGAATTTTTGGCCGATAACGCGCCCAAAAGACTCCAAAACGGTCTGTAGGTGCGTAAAATACAGCGCCGCAGGCGAAATTTTTGACATTTGGACAATAAATGCTGCTCACAGACCTGAAAAACACAATTCAGCCATGGGGGTAACCTGCAGTCCGTGCAGTTTCGACCAAAGCTGGGGGGGGGGGGGTGGTCCTACTTTTCGTGCCGGATTGACCGAAGCTGGGGGGGTGAACCAGACAAACACCATAACAAGTTACAACTATGGTCCCCCCCCCCCCGAGCCCACCTATGAATTTCCAGTTGCATACAAGTTACACGTACAGTAGGTATGCCCATGGTGTGTGGCAATGGCCTCAGCAAGCCTACGTCAATTTCACTTCGTTTCCTTACAGGTTCTTTTGGTCAGTCGCAAGGGAAAGATGAAGGACGGAGTTCAGTCGGCGGACTTTAAAATTACCAAATGTGACTACTGGAAAGTGGAACTGGGCGGCGACTTGGAAAAGCGCATTTTCAAGCTCAGTCGCTATGGCGAGCCCGACGCGTTCATTTCTCTGGTATGCTACCGATGGAACTGTCGGCCATACGACTTTACTGCCGCACCCCATGGGAACTGCAAGAAGAACTTTGAACCTTTTCAACCGTATGGTATAATTATCATTTGAGCCTAAGCTTCTGCACATGGTCATTCGAATACGTTTTTTTTTGTGTAGGGCAAAGCGAAGTCTGTTGCGGGAAATGGAGGCACGATCTCGAGTGATGCCGCCCAGACAGGTGCTCGCCTGTGTCTCTGCCGATGCTGGCGGCGCCTTTGGTGCCGCCTCTTCGCAGTCGCTGCCAAGAAATGCGGATCAAGCGAACTATTGCGCCAAGAAGGTTAGAATGGAATGTCCATGTTTTTTTTGGAGAACAGTTTCCTTTTTTTGGACCCGGTCAGGCCGATTGGGGTGGGGGTGGGGGATAAAATGGCCATTCGTAATGTATGAATGAAATGTATGCAAATGCTGTTGGCTCTTTAGTGCGGAGGAGAACGGTTGAAGACCGACCCCAGAGGCTACCGGCCGCCCTCCAGCCAATCGGACGTGATGTCTCTTCTTGGAGGGGGTTTTCTTTTGGACGTGCAGAATTTCACTCGACTTGACGAAAACCGGAATGAAAAGCTGATCACGCACTCTTTCATGGGTATGGAATTTTGACTTTCATGTGGTCTTGCACTGCAATCTGTTAAACTTCTACATTATAGGAACGCCTGAGTCTTTGGCAGTGCTGAGGTCCGTCTGCACGCAAAAGTCTGGCGAGATGTCGACGACTTCGTCGAAAAGAGCGCTATTCTTTGACGTTAAATTTGAATTGACCGATTCCTATCTACTGGCTTTCTGGTTTCGCCATCCGAAATTTGCGGACCTGACTACAGGTATGGATGGGTGTACAGGGTTTTTGGCCTGGGGAAGGGAGGGGGGTCAGAACACCTTCAAGGGGAGGGGAACCCCCCCCCCCCCCAGTTACATGTATACGCTGTATGCACGCCTACATAAGGTATGTTCTGCAGGACACGAGCCCCTGCTGCCCGGTGCTTTTGTGCTGCTGAACGCGAGATGTGAGGAAGACTTCCAATACAGTTTCGAGCAGCTGTCTAAGCAGATGAAGCTGGGCCGCGATGAGCACCTCTTCGCCGCCGTCTCCGACCAGGAGGCGGCGCAGGCCAGCGCCCTGCAGCGGTCGAGTCTCTTCGACAAGGAACACAGCCTGCTTCTCTACTGCGAGCTGCACATGCGAGAGAACTTTGAACGGAAAATGAAAGCGGTCTTTGCTTTCACGAAAGAAGAAATTGAGGTTGATCTGTTATTGTGTGTAGCTCTATTGCATCATGTACAAGAGCATGTAGAAAACAATTAGGAGACCATCGTCGAAATCTTTGGCGGCGAGCGAAGATTGTGTCGGGGATCTGACCAGCGAGTCCGAACCCAAGGTTTGGTCGACCGGCCCAGTGAAGACTCGTTTGACCGATGCGTCGCGTCACTACTGCCTATTTGGGCCAAAAGAGGCAATGGACAGTTTGTCGACTACTTCGAGAAGAAACGCGAGACGTTGAAAAAGCACTACTTGCTTCCCCTTAGAGTGAGAGCCGGCTTTGAGGTACCTGTTTTATTTTGGAAGCACACAACCTTCTGGACATCTGCCCCCCCCCCACTTTTTGCTCACTGGACCCCCCCCCCCCATTAAGGGCCATATACCACCCCCACCCCCGCACCACACACCCCGTTCTTTAGGGGCGGCTGACCAACAACAACTCGGAGTCGATGAACCAAGAGTTGCAAATCTTGGTCCAAAAGGGCCAGGGGAAAACGCAGGCGGAGCTGATTAAACTGCTCCATGGCTACACTCAGTCGAAATACGACTCCTTGAAAACTGCCCTGTTTGGCAGCGGCCAAATCCGGCTCGCAGCCGCCTTCAAAAAAGATCAGATCAGTGGGGTTCAGTTCGACGTGATGAATTCGGAGGAGCGACGAATTTATTACGAGAAATTCATGGGTTTGCCCTCGGGTCTGGTGGATCTCCAGCGCTCGGGTCTCAGCTTGACCAAACGGCAAATAGCGCAGATTCTGCCAGAAGGTAACCAGACTTTGGCAATTTGATTCTTGAGTGTGTTAGGAGCATACCTGTTACTGGGGGGGGGGGAATGGGGCGAGACGTACCTATATTAACAAAATAAAATATGGTGTATTTAAAACAAATCTAATCATAGGTTGGCCGGCAGCTGTTTTGGACGAGGCTTACGGAGCGGCAGTTTTCTTTACTAAGAATTCGGACGCGTTGATCCGTCAGCACCCGTTCCTGACGAATCAGTTCACCGTGCACGACGAGAAGAAGGACTGTCGCGTGACGGTGGACGACACGCTGGTCTCGTACACATGCGACTGCCAGACGAGGATCAAGACGAAGGAGTACTACTGCGAGCACGCGCTCGCCGTCGCCGACTTCTGCGGCGGGCTGCAGGCCTACCTCACGAACGTCGTGGACAAGATCCGAGCGACCAAGACGAGCGTCTACTTGAAACCTTTGCTCCCTTCCGGTTAATTTTTTCCTTCAATCTATTTTCAATTTTTCTTCATCAGTATCTCGTATTGAATTGTCAAATATCCGTTTAATTGTTTGTTCGTTTTAGGCTCCGGAAGCAAAGGATCCACTCGCAAGTTCGGAGGCGCTGTCAACGTGGCCGAACGCCGACTCGGTGTCACGTTGCCTGCTCCATTCCTGGCTGGTGACGCGACCCAGAAGGTGCTCTGCTCCTGCGGCTGTGGCATGGCCGCCCCCAGCCGCCAACAGCTGGCCGCGCTGCCCATCCGGCCCACGGGCGCGGCCGTCGAGTACTACATGGATCCGGATGAGCCGTTTCACGTTCGCGCTGTGTGCCACTTCCTCAAAGAAAAGCGCTCGGCGGACAAGAAGTGCTGGGGATGCACGGTACAGCACTTGAGCCACATTCTGGGGGGGCCTGGGGAGGGGCAAACTTCCGACGCCCCCTCCCCCCAGTTACATGTATGCGCTTGACCGGTACCATCCATACCTGTAACTGGGGGGGGGGTACCAGCCACTATTTTTCCAACTCCCCCCCCCCTCCTAACCCCAACCCCTAACCCCCAACCCAAGCGAAGGGCACTATTAGCTCTTTGATGATGCTTGCGCGCTTCAGGGGAGAATCGTTCTGTCTGACGTTGAGCGGCCTCCGTTCGACCTGGTGGTTGTGCACCGTGAGCGCTACTCCTACAAAGACGCGACGGGTCAGGAGCGCGTCAAGGCCACCAAGGGAGACTGCGCCCTGCACCTCCGCTACGAGTAATATTTCGGGTTGGGGCATTCACCAGATACGGTGACGAATCCAGTATGGTGTGGGGGTATGGCGTAATGGGGATCCCCCTCCCAACAATTAGTACTTGTATTGATATTTATATTTGCAACAGGACCTCCTGTAGATCTTGCTTTGTGTACCCAACCTCCTGCTTTTTCCTCTGCCTGATGAATCGCCACCCCCCCCCCCCCCCACCGCAAGTGATTCGCGCCATGAGTAGCGTGACTGATTCACTCCAGGTGCATCGTGCCTCGGTACTCGCCCTGCTTTGGTACGGCGTTGCTGACGTTGTCGACGGAAGCGAAGGGGCTGCTGACGGACAGACACAGAGCTCACCTGCTTAGCCAGTTCGGAGTGCAATGAAGCGCCCCCTGTCATTTGTTAAGTATTTTCTTGTTGTTTTCCCCAGTGCCCAGTCCGTAGCAGATCTCTTCCCCTGGTCCGTTTGTTGGAGGTACAATCTCGTTAACTTTGTTGAAGAGAATTATCGGTTGTTTTCCATGCTTCGCTCTAACTGTTGCACTGCACCCAATCACATCCAAATTCTAGGCATGCCTGTCTGCCCGCCAAAAACCCGAATGGAGCTGTCAGCTGTTGACCTTTTTTAGTTAGTGGTCGCCCGCATAATGCGTAATGCGATGTAACGCGCGTAATGACCGGTCTCGCGCGCAGTGCTATGTCATGGGGCGCACAAGGACGCACCCGCCGGCCGAGCACATCGTGCAGTTTCTAAGTTTGTCTAATCGTTGTTTGTCTGCATGTGGTTTGCTTGCAAAATGTCACATTTGCAAGCGCACACGGAAACGTGCTTATGTTCGGAATTTTAAAACGTTGATCACAGTATCACAGTACGATGATAATTACGCAGCTTGCTTTAAGGTATTTACGCATATGCTTGCTTGCAACTTGCCTGCATACTTTACCTGCCTGCATGCCTGCATGCCTGCATAGTTTACCGTAAGCCCCAAGTGCCCGATCTTGGTAGCAGTGCTACTGCCGCAGTTCGCGAGGGCCGGCGGCGGTGGTAGTAGCTGCGGGATGGTGGCTGACTCTCGCAGCTGTGCGGCTGCTGCCACCGCCACCAGGTTCTGCGTTTTTTCATGCGGTCGACTTGGGTCAATCTGCGGGCAGCCCATGCCAGGGTCTTTGACGTGACGGGATACGGTCATGAAGCTAACTTTGCAGTTCGCACCCCGTCAATTCCTGCATTGCAGCTCCCATCAAGTATTCAAGAGCAAAAAAAGACGACTTTCCTTTATATTACCACGATTCTTGCAGCTGCTGATCGAAAAGTGTGCGCTCCGTCGCGCCGTCCCAAGCTATCCAGAATACTCTGCACGTCGTCTCGCTCCCAAAGTTCGGGCGGTACGCGCTGGCTTTTTCGCTGCATTTTCTAACAGCTACTTCAATTCTTGCATTGCAAAACGACTATCAAATTAACAGAACAAAGCGATTCCGAGCCAACGAAAAACAGCTGTATGTAAATTTGCAAATTGTACCGTACCCTTTGTAACACTTGCAACACTTGTAACACCTTTGGCGTATCGGCCCGACACGCTCGGCGGTCGGGAGGAGACACGCACGCGCGCGCCTTTCTTCGCGTCCATCATGGGAATGACGGCACCGATTACGCAGAAAGGCGCAGAGAGGCAGGCAAAGGAATTGTGCTGCAATTATTCGGCTCAGATGCATATGCACGCACCGCGGATAAATATCTAGGTACCGTACCGCATATATTGCGTCGCATAACCGTAAACCCTATAATTAGCCCCCCGGGGGCTAATTTTTTCGTTCGAGCTCTAGGAGGGTGTATAATTATAGGGGGGGACGCATTATAGGGGGGGGGCGTAAAACTGGAAGTGTCGATGAGTGGGAAGATGTGTGGGGAAAAAGGCGCGTGGAGGCGATTTTTAAGGGAAAAAGGCGCTGTGCACACGTTGGTACACTCTAACACACTCTCACACAGTCTCACATACACATACGTGTACATACATACACATACGCGACCATAGATACACCCAGACATGAAAACATGTGCCTTTTAGGCGATGGTCCATTTAGGGAGGGGGTGTAATTATAGGGGGGGGGCTTATTAACTCAAAGTGGTCTTGGGAGGGTGTATTATTATAGGGGGGGGGCTAATTATAGGGTTTACGGTACGTAAAAGTGCATTCAACAACCGCAGATGAATATGAACGGACCGCCGCACGTTTTAAAAAAGTTCAGAAAATTTCAAGTTGGATGTTTTTAACTTTATAACAAAATTGTTTTTGAGTAAAATTAGCTTCTGCGTGGCAAAAAAAGGCGTTTAAATGGTGTTTAGATGCTACTGTTGTTCATGTATAAACTTGCTTATATCATTCTTGCTTCATTCTCTATTGCTATACCATTTCGCATTTTATATCTACCGAAACTAAGCTCTTCTTGGTACAGTACACAACAATTGGTTGGTTCCCAACATTTGGTTGGTACAGTACACAACATAGTGCAATTGGTTGGTTCCCAACATAGTGGTTCCACAACATGGTTCCCAACATAGTGCATTACAGTACACGACCATTTAGAGGCAGCGGATTTGTCATCACTTGACTAAAACGTTGCTAAATACGCTTCTAAAGGCTTTAGGGAAGCACGATTAGTTGTCCTTGACACTCTAATAGGCTAAAAGTATCGTGCAGTACAGGGTGTATCAAAACTGTATGCACCCCCCTAGGGAAATGCTGGTTGGACGGATTTAGCTGAAATTTAACGTAGATGTAGCCCCAACAAAAATACATGACCAAATTAAATTTCACGCAAATCGAACAACCGAGCGTCGTAGGAGTAGGAAAAACGTAGGAGCAATCATCCAAGGTACAGTGAAAAATCTTGCTGCTGTCACCACTTCACCGGTTTCTTGGAGAATCAGCAGTGGTGGGCCGACGTCAGATCGGTCGGTGATGGCCAAGTCATGTGGCTCTCTGTTTCAGTGCTCGGGACCCATCATTTCGATCGCTACAGCTTCTGAGGCCTGAGCCACCCAATTTCTGGTGATGAACTGTGCACCTGCGTCGCGTGCATTCGGAAAGTGACTGCAGCCGCTTCATCGAAGAGACGCACTTGGTCAGTGTCGTTGGCCTTTTGTAAGCGCGACATGGTCCTCGACACTCGTTTGAAACAATTGTTTACCATTCAACGAGAAATTGTTGCCATAAAACACGCGGTAATGTTTTTACACAAAACCAACTTTTTTTCACTGTACCTTGGATGATTGCTCATATCTCGACGCTCGGTTGTTTGTTTTTCATGAAATTTAATTTGGTCGTGTATTTTTGTTGGGTCTATATCTACGTTGAATTTCAGCTAAATCCGTCCAACCAGTATTTCCCTAGGGGGGGTGCATATAGTTTTGATACACCCTGTACAGGTATGTGACACCCCATGATGGGTCCTAAGTCAATTAGAAAAATATATGTTTTTAAAGCGGCCAAGAAGCTGATCAGATTTCTGGCCAACATAAAAAATAGTTTCGTTGTGCTGTCTAGGAAGGCGCGCCGACCGCAAGCGCGGCCGACGGTGCGGGTCCGTCGGGTGCCGCTGGCGGCGGCTACGGCTACGCCGGCGGCTACGGCTACGGCGGCGGCGGCGGCTACGGCGGCTACGGCTACGGCTACGGCGGCGGCAACGGCTACGGCTACGGCGGCTACGGCTACGGCGGCGGCTACGGCGGCAACGGCTACGGCGGGGGCTACGGCCGCGGCTACGGCGGCTACGGCTACGGCGGCGGCGATGGCTACGGCGGCGGCGGCGACTACGGCTATGGCGGTGGCGTCAGCTACGGCGGCGGAGGCGGCGCCTTCAATGTGGATGGCTCCGCGCACTGAGGTGTGGGCCCATAAATGTAATACATGTAAGTGGGGGTGGGTCCCCACCCGGCAGTCGGAGATTACCCCTTGCCACCCCCCCCCCCCCCCCCTAAGAATTTTTCTGAAGTTTCAACTTGTCTACAATTATAAAGTACATTATTTTGCATCT
>JASAMY010002185.1:0-16525 GCA_030248085.1 Paralinhomoeus sp. GSCO2_6 | reverse complement strand
CAGCGCGCATGCCCTCGGGGTAGACATACATTTAACCGGGTTTTTAAAGTGGGGGGGGGGGTCGGAGACCATTCTGAGGGAGTGTGGGGGGGGGGGGGTAAGCAGGTTTGAAGAGGGAGGGGGGGGGGGTGTCAGAGGGTAAAAAAGTGTACCTAAATAGTGTCTAAATAGGCACTTTTTGGTCAAAAATAGGTTAAAGTACGCTATAAATAGCGTTATTTAGCTGTTTTAGGGTCAAAAAACACAGAAAAAGACGAAAAATACACTACTTTGTACAATTGTAGGCAAGTTGAAAACTTCAGGAAAATTCTGGGGGGGGGGGTCTGGGGGGGCTGGGTAGGGGTAAAATTCTGGCTGGGGGTGGGTAACGGGGGGCCGCCCCCCCCCCCAAGCGCCCAGTTACATGTATGGTGGTAGAGAGGCGGCCTCTTGCGCCGGCATCGGCCATCGACGGCCTCCTAGCGTTGCCCCAAATCCAACGCGCGCACGTGGAGCACCGCACCTCATCCTCGTCCGAATCCCCCTCCTCGTCGTCTTCGCCGGCGGCAGCATTCTGGGGCTTCTGTGCTGCTGCTGCAGGCCCCTTCTTCTTGGCCGACGCAGCCTGCTGCTCCTGCTGTTGCTTCTTCTTGTCCGCCGTCGCTGGCGTCTCTGCAAACGGAACACGACACCATCCCGGTGTAGGTCGTGATACATCGTGACCCCCCCCCCCCCCCTCAAAGACACGTTCCCGTCTGCAACTGGAATCGCCTGGAGCTAATCCGACACGCACTTTCTCTGGCAGCGAGTGCAGAGCAAAAAAAACAACAACACAAAACCAAGAAAACTACACTTACGCATGCTCTTGGGCGGAGTGGCGTAGTGGACGTCGACGGGAACGCCGCGGATGCTTAGGTCGGCGGCCTTGTCGAAGGCGGCGCGGGCCGCCTGGGTCGTCTCGAACCGGATGAACGCGTGCCTGCAAATCGCTCGGGAGGAAAATCGTTTCTTTTTTTCAACAGGCGCCTATTTCTGCAAAAAGCAGGTGGAAAAAAGGGACGCCAGCCAGTCTGGGGGCAGAAGTGCAGTGCACGTTGGCCTCCCAAGGGAATCTTCAACGCGTACAAACCCGTACCCAATTTTCCCATTCACCACCACCCCGCCCCATTTTTTCTGACGAGCGAGCTACCGAGTCGCGTATTTTTTCGCGAAATGCTTATTTTGTCGGACGGGGCGTGAGGGACTCTTGTGCACAGACGGACGCAGCACAGACAGACAGCCGGACGGACAAAGGAGGCAGGTAGGCTTTGGTGGTGGGGTTGTCGAACTTGGAGATGTTGCTCCTCTGGGGGTTCAACTGCTGATGGTTGGACTTGGGAAAGGCTCGGCGGAGGTCCTCGGTCGTCGTGCCTTCGGGCAGGTCGCCCACGAACAGCTCGAGCGGGTTGATCGGCTTGCTCGTCTGCTGCCGCTGCTGCTGCTTCGACGCTGCAAAGTGCGCGCGTGCGTGCGTGCGTGTGTGTGTCTGTGTGTGTGTGCGTGCGTGCGTGCGTGTGCGCGCGCGCCCTCACGTGTCTTGGCCGGTGAGGTGTCCTTGTTGCCCTTGGCCTTGTCGCCACAGAAGTCGACGAAGAGGTCGGCGTCGGCGCCCGGCACCCTGAAGCCCTTGAGCGCCCGGAACGCCTCCTCCACCTTCTGCTCGCTGGACATCGCCAGGTAGCAGAAACTAAAATCCACGCGTTGGTTGGTTGGGAAAAATACAGCGCCGCAGGCGAATTTTTTCAGCAAGGACTATAAACACTGCTACGGGGGTGGGGGGGGGGCGAGCACCAGAGTAACCAAAGAGAAACCCCCACCCCTCCAGGCATAGAGCGCCTTGCGACCCCTCGGCTCCCACAGAGCGACAGAAAACCAACTAGGGGGGGGGCAGGGTCTTATCCTCTCCTCATTTCCATCCCCAAAAGTCTCCTCCTCCTCAACCCACTCACTTCCTGCCCTCGGTCTTGCGAATGTCCAGCAGCCCCTTGAAGGGCAGCAGCTGTCTCAGGCGTTGGGGCTTCATGTCCCTCGGCACATTTCTCACAAAGAGGCAGCGCGCGTCGCGCCGCTTCCGCCGACGCTCCTCCTCCGCCGCCACGTCGGCGGGCAGCGTAATCGTCGCTACCGTAGTCGGCTGTTGCTTGGGCGTCGTGGGCGCCGAAGGGGCGGGGGCCTCGGCGGGCGCCTTCGCAGCCTTGTCGGCGGCCAGCTTCTTCTTCTTTTGCTTCTGGAGCACCTCGAAGGCCGACTTGTCTCCCGAAGTCTCCTCCGGCCCCTCATCGCTCTCCTCCCCGGACTCGTCCTCGTCCTCGTCCGTCAGCTCCTCCTAGACACAAGCCGTCTTCTACTCTGTAGTCAGGAGGCCAGACCACAGACCCCCCCCCGCCCGTACAGGCCCAACAAAACAGCCAATACTGCGCGGGTGCAGTACTTTGTTTGTGTGCGGGCCGCTCCATGATCGCGGGGGCCTCTCTCTGGTCACAATCGACCGCTGTTAGCGCGAGATGAGAGACCCAGTCAGCCACATCCGGGGGGGGGGGGGGTGGCTCCCCCTAACGTGTGCAGTACTCGGAAAAAATTGGCAAGATAGAGCGGACACTGACACGCACACGCTACGATTCCTGTCATCCACCCAGGGAATTTGTTGTTGGATTAGGGACAACGCTAGGAGGCCGTCAATGGCCCATATAGCACACCCTTCTCGATGAGCCGCGTAAATTGCCACACATTCGGAAGAACGCCATCTGTAATCTAGGGCAACGACAGCACGAGAACAGCCAGGGAAAGTATCCCTTTCCCGGTCCTAACTTCTCATATCCATCCTCCCTCACCCTCCCCTCTCCCACCTCGTCCTCATCCCCGCTGCTCTCCTCCTCCTGCTTCTGCTGCTTCTCGAGCAGCTTCTTCTTCTTCTTCTGCTTCTCTCCGGCAACAGTCGCTTCTTCTTTCTTTTGCTGCGACTTCTTCTTGGCCGACTGCTGCTCCTTTTTGGCACCGGCCGAGGCGGCGGGGTGGGGGGTGGGCAGTTCTTGAACCTTGGCGCGACTTTGCTCGGTGGGCGTGCTCGCCACCGCGGACGGAGAGCTCAGGCCGCCCGCCAGTGGGGTGATCTTCACGGACTTCTTGCCAGCGGCGGTCGACGCCAACTTGGGCGTCTTCAGCGCCGACTTGCTCGCCGTGGCGGTGGCGGACTCTGAACAAATATTACAGGTCTACGTGCGTGCGTGCACGCCTGTGCGTGTTCTGTGGGCAAGCCCACAGCCCACACAGTCGTGACTGGAGGAGGACCCAACCCGGCCACCTCCAACCAGTCTGAAGTCAATCATCACCCCCCCCCCCACCATACCCTACTACTCCACGATTGTTCTAAGATTTGCATGTGACAAAAGTGCATACTGTAGTGTTGGCAACGACACTACAGTGATCCCAAGCATGATGAGCGGAAGTGACACACGAGCGAACGGAACTATTTAATGTGACACTGTCGACTTGAAAAATATAGTATATTAGTAGTGACTAATTTAACAGATAAGATAGTTAGTACACTACACATACAACAGTGAGCATTTGGCGTCCTATTCGCTTGTCAACCATGAAGCACCAAAATAACGCTATGTACCACACATTCGCCACAAGGTGCTTATTTAGACATTATTCTGGTGCAAAATTTCTCCATTCCGGTTTCTGAAAAACTATCCCCCAACTCGCGTCCGAGGGCCCCCCACACCAGTCAAATGTAGTCCCCCCACTTGACCGAACCCCATTACTGGGGGTACACCACCCCACCCGGCTGCTTGGTCTTCTTCTTGTCCTTGGTCGGCTGAGCCGCTTGCTGTTGCTGCTGCTTCTTCTTTGCCTCCTTCTAAAAATAGGGAAGCGCACCGCAAACTGGAAGTTGAAACGAGGCGCACCCGTCAACAACTTGGAAGAGAAACGAAATACTGATTTGATGCCGCAACAGACAAGGGACCCAATTTGCTCAAGAGACCATATAAACAGTACTAGAAACATGTTTACGAGCTGCTTCTAACAGAAGAGGGTTTACACGGGCACAACATTAAGTGAAAAAGCACCTTTTTGAGTTTCTCAGCGAGCATCTTCTGCAGTTCCGCGATCTGGGCGTCATCGTCGCTGGAGCCGCCGCTACTGCTTTGGTCTAAACTCGCAAAAATCAGATTCAATCTCAAATTACGCAAAAATGTTCAAATCCGAAACCGTCATCGTCCTCGTCGCTTTCTGGCGCCACAGCGGCTTTCGACTTCTAAAAAAATAATAATAATAATTAAGAATAATTAATTAACCACTAAAATTAAAAAAAAAGAGTTTAATTTAATGTATCATTCATAAGTTGCACAGCCGAAGTACCAAAACCAGCATCTCTAGCGCGGACGGTAAAAAAGGCAAGAAACACGGTGTCCCGAGCAGGAATCGAACCCGCGAGCTCGTGATTAAGAGGCCTAGACGGAATACACGCAGCGGCGGTTACCTTTTGCTGTTGTTTGCCCTTGACTGCGGCGGAGGGCTGCGGCTCGTCGTCTTCATCCTCTTCACCGCTCTCCTCGCTTTCTGGAGATTAAAATTAAATTAGTTAAATTTGAGTAATCAATTAGTCGCTTTCTGCAGAAACACTACGACGACGATAACATGTAATAACATTGGATTTAGGAAACTTCAACATAGACGTCAAATGTTCAACATGACAACATATATTGTCAAATGTATGAAGGAGCGCTTCGGAATTTCGAAGTGCGTGCGCGCACGCACGCACCCTCGTCGTCGTCGCTGTCGACTTCGGGGAACATTTTCTTGGGCGGCTGCTGTTGTTGTTGCGCCTTCTTCTTCTTCTGCTGCTGCTTCGGATCGGCCTTTGCGGCGACTTTTTGCTTCTGAAAATTCAAAAAAAAATAATAAATAAAATTAATCAAGATACGGCGGCGGACCTTCGCCGGCATCGGGTCGTCGTCCTCGGGAGCGCTGCTGTCTGGAAAATATTTAAAAAAAATGAATAAAAGTGGAAATAGAAGAAAGTAAATACAGAGTTACAACTGTTTTTTTTTAAATTCCAAACCATGCCAATTTTGCAAATACATCGAAGCACGGTTGTCTCATGAAGACCGCGACAATATCCAAACTAGTAAAACAACCATAAAAAGTAAAATACACCAAAATAAAATAACTTAACATAGCCGGCTTAGATTAAAAAAACAAGCGCCCACCCCCTTCGCTCTCCAGGGTGTCGTCGCTGTCGCCCTCTTCTTCCTCGTCGTCGTCGTCAGATTCCTCTTCTTCTAAATTTACATTAATTAATCAATTAATTCAATAGAAGTTCAAACTATTCAAAAAATATCCAAAAGACAAAACAAACGTGGTTGAGGAATTGGGGCCTTTTTGCCCTTTTTCGGGGGCGCTTGCAACGGCTGCTTCTTCGCGCCCTACAATTTTTACGGGGCCAAATTTCGCAATTTTAAATTGATATTAAATTTATATATAAAACCTTTTTCTGCGGCGCCGCCAGGGGAACGTCTGCGGCTTCGTCCTCGTCATCCTCCTCGCCGGACATTTCTAAACAAAAAAAAAACAACAATATTCACCGCAATAATAGATTTAATTTAAAATCAACAAAACAAACCTTCGTCGCTCAAGTCGTCGTCCTCGTCGGACTCCTCCTCAGGCGGCGGCTGCTGTTTCTTTTGCTGCTGAAATTAACCATATTTTTTTTAATTTTTTATTAATTAAATTAGACAGTTGGGCACCTTGCCGCCTTTCTTGCCGCCCTTCACCAGTTTCTGCTCGATCTGCTGCTTGAGGTCGCTCTCGTCCGACACTAAACAATTTAATCAAATTTAATTAAATCTCAATATAATTTCGGAGCGATTTTACACTCGGAGCCGCTGCCCTGCTCCATCGCCTCGTCGCTCTCGTCCTCGAATTGGTCCGGTTCCTCTTCGAATTTCTTTTTCTGCGAGAATTTTTCCTGAGAGGGCCGGCCTTTGGAGGGGAAGGCCCCCCGGCCTCTGCCCCGGCCCCCCTCGCCGCCCCCTCGGCCGCGGCCGCCAAAATAGCGGCCCTCGCCTCTGCCGCGGCCGCCCCGAAACGGCGAGCCGCCTCGGCCTCTGCCTGAATTGTCTCGAATTTTTGAAATTTTTCAAGAAATCAAAAATCGAGAGAAACACCTCTGAAACCGCCGCCGTCGCCGCCGAAGTCGCCGCCGCCGTTCGCGAGCTGGCCTCCGCCGCCGCGGCCCTTAAAGCCGCCGCCGCCGCCGCCGCCCCGGCCTCTGAACGGCCCGCCGCGACCGCGAGGCGAGCCGCCCCGGCCCCTGCCCCGGCCGCCGCCGCCGCCGCCCCTGGGAGAGCCTCTGCCGCGATCGAAACCCATTTTTTCGTCTTTAAATCCGCAAAAAAAAACAATTGTCAAACTCCTAAGAATTGAAAATCAAGGGAATTGCAGACGAAACTGCGGTTGGCGAGGGAAATTCCGGAAAAAAGAAAATGAGGAATCTCTTTTCGAAATCGCTCGCTTTGAAATGACAAGGGAAATCGAAAGTACCGTAACGATCGAGAATATTTCTACGTGGGGCGCGGGAGCACAGAAGGAGCGAAATTTCTAAACGCGCGGAGCAAGGAGATGCTCTGGTGGAAGATGCAGGTAAACCGCACCGGGTTGACGCGAACAACCTAGGATAGAAGTAGAACGTGAAATATATAGGCGAAGAAGTGCACTCACACGTTGGCATTGGATTGTCTGGGAAATGGGAACGAAGCAACTGTGGACAAGCGCACCCTGGACAGAGTGAGCGATGGGTGCCCCTGCGCAGGCTTCGTCTGCTACGCAGAAATTCTTAAAGCGCGCTACGTCCTCTTCGTCTACACGCACGCTTTCTCCTCAAGGTGACTACACAAGGTCAGACGCAGCCCCCTGGACACGCCTGCAAATACCGCTCACGCAAGCAGGCATTCACGCACGCACGCAAAAACGCATGCGAATGGCGCAAGCACATAGATAAACGGGAAGACTGGCGTGCATGCACGCGTGTTGACTGTACGTCGATTTAGTCCCAGCCTAAGCCTAAGCCTAGCGCAAGCGCACTCTAAAACAAAAATTCGGTGTTGCGGAGACGGCTAAGGAGCTGGGCACCCGTTGTTGAAAGAGATCGGTGCGGTTCATTTGACTGCACCTTCCCGCGCTCCTCGTTTAAACATTGGCTAGCTTTCTCACGCTCTCGCGCCCCGCGTTAAGAGTAATCCCTAACCTGATTCTGCGCACAGCGGCGCTCGTTTTGTCGTATTGTTTTGACCACTACATTGGGTTTGCTTTTGTAAGCGCATTGGAATTCACGCTGTTATACTGATGCAGACGTTGTCATGCATAAACGCAAAGGTATACCTCATTCAATGTGGTTACACTGCAAGCAACTCTCGGCAATACAAAGCAACAATAAAGAAAAAAGAGATACTACGCAAACTAAATTTGTACTGACTGATTCTAGGAGAAACTCTTTTTTTGCCGATGCCAACATCTGGCGCTATTTGGGTGCGCTTAACATGAAAGGGGCACAAAACAGGAATATTATTAATGCGTGCACCCGAATTACTGAATGCGTGCACCCCGATTACTGAATGAGTGCACCCCGATTTATGAACGCGTGCACCCCGATTTATTAATGAGTGCACCCCTTCAGATTTATGAATGGGTGCACCCAAAATTTATGAATGCGTGCACCCAAGTCGGCATTCCATGGGATGGTGCGCTCCTTCATTTGCATGTGATCTGTTATCGACCAGAGCTGACTGTTGGATTGGGTCGCTGCCAAAAGTGACGCAGTCAAACGTGACTGCTGACCTCCAATCTTAACGTTAAAACCTATGGCAACATGCTGGAATCGCAGCGGGGCCTTCCTTCTTCTTTGTTTCAGTACCTGCCTTCCTTCCATCCATCCTCTCTCTCAGGTCGCCATCCGTCATTCGCCTTGCTCTTCCAGCTTTGATCGCCCCATGTCGGCATCGTGGGCGTTCGTCTGGCGCCTCACGGGCTCGTCCGTGTTGGCGTCGACGCTGTCAAAGCAGCGTTCTTGGAGTGGTGTTCTGCTAGAGTACTGCTTCATCAACGACGACGCCCCATGCGGCATCGCCTTCGACGCATCTTCACAGCGGTCCTTCGTTCTGCTCGCCGCCCGTCGTCTTCTCTGCCGTCTCGCGTACACAGGCCTACTCGCTGTCGACGCTGCGTAGCAGGGGGGGTACCCTGTTGTCGTCCTGGGCACCTTGGACTCGAACAAGCGCTTCGCTGCCGTCGCGATGGGGGCAGTGGTCTGGGCATCATGGTGGTGTCGTCCTGAACGGTCCGCTTGGTGTCATTCGACAGTGGACGACTCCGGTCTCTGGGATGCATGCTGCTCTCTGCCAACACGGCTCAGCATGATGATAGTACCAACTACCACCCTTCAAGGGCCTCCGCCGTCGGGCACAGTGGGCTTCAGACATCCAAGAGCTGCACATGGCACCGACCAGCGCCTCATTCACGGCCGCTGCAACGTTGGCGCTGCAGAAATGGCGGCAACGCGGCTTCAACCTATTCACCGACTACGGCGCCCACGACTCTTGAACGCTCAGTGCTTGTGTGATGCGTAACGATTAAATGCACGATGTACATAGAGTGCGAAACAAACCTGGGTGCACGCAGTCATAAATTTTGGGTGCACCCATTCATAAATCTGAAGGGTGCACTCATTAATAAATCGGGGTGCACGCGTTCATAAATGGGGGTGCACTCATTCAGTAATCGGGGTGCACGCATTCAGTAATTTGGGTGCACGCATTAATTAGTTACCCACAAAACACACGTTTGAAATCGTTGGGACAATGAACTACTGTCTACATAGGCGGTATATGCCACGCATGTCAACCACAGCCAACAGTCAACTGCCGCGATTTTGTTTTTGCCGAGGTTTGACTCATTCAATCATCCGCCACCCCCCTCCCCTCCCCACCAGGCCTGCGAAATATGTACGCTGGAAACACTTGCTCAACCACATCCAATCACCAATGCACGAATCCGTAAATCCTTCAATAGTTTCCCCGGAACACTTTACTTTCAACCTTGTATTGCCTTACCCAGGGGCACTATTGGAGGGTGCTCTATTGGAGGATTTACGGTAGCTGTGTGTTTGAGCAATAATCCTCGCCGTGTCAATGGGCGCTTATTAAGGCTGATTCACAATTAACGGTCTTCCCATCGGTCTCGGTCTCGGTCTCGGTCTCGGTCTCGGTCTTCCCATGCCAAACAGCGAAGACCGATGCGAACACCGAGCCCGAGACCGAGACCGACGATGTTGGGAACTTTGAACATTTGCTCCGGTCTTCATCGGTCTTCATTGAACTCGTGTTGAACGCGCGCGCTACCGTAGTCACGCTTTACTATAGCCGTCACCCTCAAAGAATTTGTCGGTATTCGCATAAGGGTAAAGCGACTAGGAAATTAGCCGAAATTGAAAACAAGGAAGAGTTTACGATGCGTCGTATTCAACAGGTGGAGGCGGCGCCGTCTCCTTGGATAATTGACGCCTGCTCTTATACCAAAAATTCAAAAAAAAACGGCGGCGGCATGGCTGCACGTCTCTAAAGACACGGCGGCGGGAAAATCTGCGCCGCCATTGCATACGTCAAGGTGGACGGGCACGACGGCATTGTCCTACATTTTCTGTAAGCGTCGGCAAAAGCGGCAGCGTCAGCGAAAGCGTCGGCAGCAGCGGCAACGGTGTCGACGGCGGCGCTGACGACAGCTCCTGTAGCGGCGTCCGCGCCCCTGGCGGCGGCCAGAAGCGCTGGCGGCGGTCTGCGTCTGCCGCACAATGTCTGTCTATTTGTCTGGTGGTAGTGCGTTCCCGTCGTCTACTGCGTGTGCTTCTTTTGTTTCCTACGGAAGTCGCAAAAAAATGAAACAGGTCGAAAACAAGCGCCACAGTACGCTCTTTAATACGCTGGCAGGCGCGCATTTAACCGAAGATCATTGAAAGACCGGAGGCAACGCGTCGTCAATTTGGCATGGGTCAAAAAGTCCGAGACCGAGACCGAGACCGATGCGAAGACCGAGACCGAGACCGAGACCGAGACCGATGGGAAGACCGTTAATTGTGAATCAGCCTTTATAATTTTCACTGGTATCGGCGTCATTCTCATCACGAACTGAGTCACAATCACAGTCTGGCAGCGCCGCGGAGAAACTCGCTCTTCCTGCACAGATGACGCACGCAGCGTCCGTCCGAGGTTTTGGGCGCCAGTCTGGTGGTGCACTGGAACTTGACCGTACTTGCCTTTCGGAATCGGATGGGATAGGGGTTCCGTATGCCAGCCGACATCGCAGAAACATACTCGACGTCCTCAAAGAGCCAAGACTCCATGCTGCAGCCGTTCTCGTCGATGATGGGATAGGGGCTGAAAGTGCAGGTGTACTAGGTACATAAATACATATGTCGGTGCGTGTAGTGTACGCCTGTCGGTGAAGAGGGTCCTTACAGTAGGTGGATCAGACGTGCAGTGCACCACACGGGGAATTGGTAGACTGGTAGCGGTAGAGAATCGGCCTATTCACTGCCTGTGGGACACTCACTAGTGGCCTTAGCGGCCTACGGTTGGCGTTTTAGCGGATGTCTTTGCTGACCCTTTATACAGCCAGATACAGTACAAGGTATTATGTGCCCCAGACGGAAGACGTCATAGACGTAAAAGCGTACTACAAAACCATTGGCTATTAACAGACTTGCTCGAGGCGCCCTCAATCAAACCAGCAACAACAAACTGAGCGCGCGCACGCGTACATGCACTTGCTTTTAGTGCGTAAACCGATCCTTCTTTCTACCTCTCCTTTCCTTGCTTTCGCACTCACTGGCACACGCACGTGCGATGTGTACCTGCTGTCGGCGTCTCCGGACCAGACGCTGCAGTTCATGACGACGAGGCAGTAGGTCTCGTTGAGGAGCGTGTTGTTCTGCGGCTCGCAGTCGATGGAGTAGTAGAGCTCGGTCGTCAGCAGCGTGCCCACCACCGGCTCGCCCTCGGGCCCGCCCTTCAGGACGCGGAACTCGCAGCTGGCCGAGACCTCCTGGCCCACGCCCAGCAACGACCGCAGCTCCGTCTGGTACTGCGCGCTGTGGTTGAGGTTCACCTGGAAATGCCAGAATTTTGTAAAAAAAAATCAATGGTATTTGGTAGAAAACTCTAGGCTAGGCTGGGTTTTTGGATTTCCTCTTTGCTGGTGGACGGAAAGTGCACACCTTAGCGCAGAAGCGTGCAGTGCACTGGGACTTACAAACGGAAAAAGTGAAGAGATGTCATCATCCCTGGACCGTGGATGTCATCGAGTAAAAAAAGTCAGAAGGAGTGTCGTAAGTGCACCTATAGCGCTAACACGCCATTCTTTTTAAACGTCTGACCCTTGTTCCACTTCATTTGCCAATCTATGCAGCTTTCGTTAAATTGTTTTTTTTTTTTATTTTTAAGCATTTTTCTCACACCATGACTTCACAAGTGGTAGGAATTTTCAACAACAAAAAAACGTTTGCCCACTTTTCTAGCTGGCAGCGCCCTCCGTCTGCCTTCCTTTGGCACTGAAATCTTGGCGGTGTCCTTCCGATTGCCCACCCAAAGCGCGGGGCCCACTATGCAAGCAGCTTGGAAGGTTACGACTAGGACAATGCTCCGTAAAAACATTTCCAGTAGTTTTTTCTCAAAAAGTTTAAATTATGGAAACGACAAATTGTCGATGAATTACGAGGCGACGCGACAGGCAGAGGCGACTATAAACGCGCAGTCGGCGGCTGTGGGAAGGCATTAGGCGGTTATCGAATTAGTGCTCGAATAACACTACTCGCAATTTTGAAATTCCGTAGAGAAATCAAACTTTATTCGAAGAGAGTACTGTAGGTCACTAGGTTAACTTCACTTACGCGCGCCCCCTTCACCTTAACGCCTGTGCATTTGTTGCCTTGCGTGCGTGGGCGAGCGTTTGACGCCGAAAGAAAAAAAAAACGAAAGGACGGGGTTGTGGTAAACAGGATGTGTCAGGGTTCACAAAAAACAATGATATTACCGTGTAACAGGCTTAATTAATTTCCTACCACAGGACTGTCGAAATAATCGAATAAACATCTGGTGTGACACTCTGTCACACAACCCTAAACTGCTGACGCAACTAATCGAATGGTGTGCCATCTAATATGAGCATATGATCAAGGAATTCGAAACGCTCATTTATTAACTGAAAATAAATACTCCCAGTATCCCAATGTTAGGTATAGTACATAGCTACCATATTCATTCTAATAACGAGCTGCCACCAAATGTACCGTAAATCCTACAATAGTGCCCCCGGGTAAGAAGAGGTTGAAATAGCCCAAGAGCACTAACGGTATACGCAATCGCTCAAATGTCAGCACATTAGCTGTATGGTGGGGAGGCAAATGAAGTCAGTAGCCGCAGTTACATACCAAGATCACTTCCAAGTTCTGATCCCTGCTGCTGCGAATGTATAAGGCCCAACTAGCACTTCAAATTTACAAGAAAAAAAACTAACCGTTGTCGTGAAAAGCCCGTACAATTTCTGAAGCGTCAGTACAATGTGACCGACAAAAACGTCTCTCTGTCTCATAACAGTAGCAGATCAGAGTACGGTATGATTGTCCGAAACCAACGACAACGCGTCAACGCATATCTCGTCCACATCAGACGCACCAGTAAATCGAAAAAATCAATTCGAAAAGATCACAGTATTGTTGAGCGCGGGCCCATTCAAAAGTTGTTCACTTTCTGTCAGTCCTTTGACTTCCACGCGAAAACTTCCAATTAAATTAAAAACAAAACGAAAACTGAGAAAATCGATGTGTAAAAGTAGAGGACTGAGGAACAACGCACCAAAATAACGACAGAGTACATATGGAAATGAGCCTCTCCAAATAAGTGCCCCACATCAGCATTGTAAACGCACTCACGCACGCAAGCTTAAAACCTCTCTACTAAGGGTGCCTAATTCCAACCATGTATCACCAGAAAGTGCACCATGTAATTCCAACCATGTATGTATGTAACCCAAATAATGCGTATGGAAGATTTCTACTCAGCGAATTTAAAACATTAATTTATTTTTTTCTTTCAGAAAACTTGCAGAGTCATCATGAAAAGCCTGTCGTCTTCTTTCTTAAGGAATTTCAGCAATTTCTCCACTTTTGCCACTGCCGAGTGCTTTTCGATGAGCGGGTTGAACGCGCAATAAAGCTCGAAATCGGGTGTCAGCTAAAAAATAGAGGAACAAGCAATTTCAGCAACATAATGGGCTGCTGGGTGAACCAAAAAATACAAACGAAGTACGGCAAAATCCTTCAGACTTCCCCCCCCCCCTCACCCCATCGATGCCTACGGAACATATACCTGCCACCGGATCAGAAAGAAAGAGTGTGGGCGTCCGTATTTTTTTGAAAAAGAAAAAAACCGCACTCCACAAACTAGCCTACTACGAATGTTTTAATTCTTGCACTTAATCACAGCAAACGGCGCCAGAAACAATCCATAACCGTCCTGGATCCCCGTTGTTGTAACTCACGTAGCACCCAATTTACATCCAAACAGTACCTATTTGCACGTGTTTCTTTTTGGGAAAAATGCTTTAAATCTGGACCCTAGCAGCACCCCCCCCATACCTGTAACTGGGAGGGGGGCCCAGAATTTTCAACCACCCCCCAAACGCCCTCCCCCCCACCGCCCCCTTCCAGAATTTTCCCAAGGGATTTTCACTCTGTCTAAAACGATAAAAGTGAGTAAATGTGGGTGTATTTCAATGCTTTTCAGTGTTATTTCACCATTAAACAGCTAAACAACACTGTTTAGACCATATTTATACCCATTTTTGACTAAAAGTACCAGTATAGCTCAAAAAATGGCCAGCTACCCCCCCCGGTTTGCTCCAGGCACCCCCGCCCCCAGAATTCGGCCGTTTAGCCCCCCCCCCCACTCTTCCAGACCTGGATACAGGTATGCCCCCACTTTTAGTGTGGGAACCAATTTCCATACCTGTAACCGCGTCTGACCGAGTGAGAGTGGGGTGGGGGAGGGGTTAACGGCCCAAGACGTCAGATTGGACACATAATTCCAGCAAAGGCGTTAAATTTTGACAAAAAAGGTCAAAATAGGGGAAAAAATACGGTAATTTAGCTGTTCCATTGTAATGTCGCACTGAAAAGTACTGAAAGCACTAGCTAAATTTATTGTTTTACTGAAACGTACTGAAAACACTAGCTAAATTTATTGTTTTAAACAGCTTGAAAAACACTGGAGGTTGACAAATTTCTGGACAATATGTAAATGAACCAAGAACAAAACGTATTGCTCAAGCGCCAGCAACCACGCATAGTGCAACCATAAACCAAACCAGCGCTTTGGTCGTGTCGTAACTCACGTCACTTTCTAAGTTAATACGCTGGGGTTCGCGCCGTTCGACAATAGGACGAATAGAAGGGGAAAGCGCCCTTCTTCACTGCACGTCATCAGCCACAGCTTGGCAGACATCAAGCACTTACGTGCGATTTGTGTCTTTGCGTCCGGTTAACTTGTGCGCATCGTCGATAAAGAGTAAGGATTGGGTTTCCATTAAATAGTCAGCCAATAGGTCGGCCTTGAGCTGTAAGTTGAGTCTGCTCCATGGAGTGTAAATTACCCCCTCTTCTTGCCTCTCTTGGTACCACTTGTCTATCCCTTTCACTTCCACCCAACTCAAGAGTGGCATCAGCCCCTCAAGCAAAACAGGCTGCGGCTTTTTTCCCCAGATTCCGTGTCGATTATCTTTCAGGCGCGTGAGCCAATGGCTTCCCCCCGAATCATGCGCGCCTGTGATTAATTGACACTGTTTCCGACTCGCAAGCTGGTTTCTTTACGATCACGGCTCGGCGCAAAGCGGCGCGGTGAGTCCACAATAAGCGGAGTTACGTAGCGCGTGCCGTCCCTGCGTACTCGGTTATGATCCGGGCTCAAAGTTTCAAAAATCGCATGGGTGCTCTATCCTTACACCGACAGGATACGAACTCATCGCAGCAATGAAAGAGTATGCAAATAGCTTGCGTGCGACCCATAATGAAAAATGTAACTGCGTTGTTTATCGTCTCAAAAGTAAGCCCGTTTAAATGGGGAGGAGGGGGGCAAAGCTTCGCTGTTAAATTCGCGCAGTGCAGAAAATTTTTAGCCGAAGGTAAGGGGTAAACAATCAATTACAGAACATGATGAAAGATTACTGTAAAAGGTGAGTGACATTAACGACCGGATTTTTCGCGCACAAAGGGTCTTATGACGAGGCTGGGTGATGCCATGTTAAAGCGTTAGCATCAACCCTGCTGTCCATCAAAGATAAATAGTATGTTGGTTCTTCTTCTCGTGATGTTCTATCAGGTGCGTACTTTCTGTGACAGATTAGTTAGGGCTGGGCCTGAGTCACACGGCTCGCCACACCGCTGCAGGTCGAGGCGTTACTCTCTCCCGTTTCCTGTTCTGGTTTGTGTAACGACTTAACCAACCTAACAGACAGGCATATCACCATAAAACCTGTTTATTGATTGTTCATACCACACCATTGAGCAATCACGTCCCCCGTAGACGACATCACGTTGTCACTTACTCTTTTTGCAACCAAGCAAGCTTGATTCCCTCCCACTTATTTCACGTCGCTGGCGTTTTTCATCTGCAACGACAGAGGGAATAAGTTCCTCAAAGGCTTTAAAGCTTCTCGTTAGCAATCCTCCTAAAAAATTCAAACGCAAGAAGGTATAACAGCAATACGTAACTGAACGAAGAACAAACAATTATTGCTACCCACTTTGAATATATTCAAATCATCCCAGTGAATGAAATTGAAGTGTTGGCTGATTTCTGAATGTTCAAGAAAGATAAGAAGTCATGAGGCGCACTGTAGTCTGAAAAGGTACCATATGTACTTTCAATTAAATGAAATCACCCCAGGGCAAGAAACTGAGGTCTTGGCTGCAACCATATCTGCTGGGAATTGGACCTGGGGAGGATTCAAGCGCTTCCTGGGGGGGGGGGTAGAAACCTGGAGAAGGGGTCTGGAGAGGAAAAATAGGTAGTTTTGGGTGTTTTTTTTGTAGAGTTTTGCTCAAAATACAGTACAAAGCACATTACAAAGTACAGTACAAATTTCTGGGTGGGGGGCTTTGCACAAACCTGGGGGTTGGGGTCCGGGGGGGGGGTAGGATCAAGTCTAGCCAGCGCCTGGGGGGGGAGGGACACCCCAATTACAGGTAAGACTGCAACTGAGGCTCACAGCTGAAAGGACAACACATAAGAGGATCAGTCCTGAAAGGACCAAACCAAGAAGGGGTCAGACCTAATAGTATCAGACCTGAAACGATTATACCTAAAATGAGCAGACCTGAAACAATCAGACCTAAAATGAGCAGACATGAAACAATCAGACCCAAAATAAAAAAACACTGCAGACCTGACCCTGGTCT
>JASAMY010001657.1:0-16535 GCA_030248085.1 Paralinhomoeus sp. GSCO2_6 | reverse complement strand
CTGTGGAACGCCTCTTAAATTAAAAAATGCGCGCCCAACTTGTAGGTAGAGTACTATTGGCTTGACATTTATTTTATTTATTTATTTTTTTTTATTTTTGACGACAACCACTGACACAGCACAATGGCCGTAAACTGGATCACAAGATCACAGGGCGGCGCCGTATAAATAACAATGGGCATTCTTGTGCCGCAGAGGCAAGGCGGCTGACCCCCCACCTGGCACCGAGTTGGCCGAAGCCACGGTACAGCCAGAAACCAGAGCTGTGGTTTAAACCCCTTGCCCAAGGGGGTAGCCGTGGCCTTGCCCAGCAAGGAATCGAACCCCCGACCTCACGGTCCAAGGTGAGTGGGAGAACCTTTCAGACGTTTTCGTCAAGCTGACGATAGTTCGCGACGCCAGTGACCAGAAAGCCGAGTCGGCCAAAACGAAGGCCAAGCGATGTGACGACAAAATGGACTTCGACCAGTCGATCGCGTTCACGGTAGGATCCGTTACGCCAAAATACTGTCTCACCATGTACATACCTACTGCGCATATGCACACAGTTGGCAGTTCACCTTAATTGATTTTTATTAATTACCAATGACTACCTCATTACTTCTACTGTACTGTATGTATTACATACAGACAGTATGTACGCGCATGTGTTGAGTAGGGCCGCTCCATTAGGTAATCCTGTGCTGCCTAAAGCATTTGAAGAAATACAACAGACACAACATTTAGAAATAAGTGTATTCTCTGCTAATGCATTCGCTCACATAGCAGTGCTATGCATAAAAGCTGATGCAGCGCCAAAAGAAAGAACAATTTGCTTTACACAGTAATGCTGTATGCTTTAAAATTTGCAGAATCAAATTTAAAATTTAGCTCCGACCAGCGGACTTCACGCAGTCGGTGTGTCTACTCGTTCAAATATTCAAACTGGCCGGGGTCTTGAAGCGAAAGGAGCTGATTGGCACGTTCAAAATCGACTCGGAAGACTCCCATTGGCAGGACATGTTCCTGGCTGCTGGCACAAGCGTGGTCAAGTGGCACGGCGTTAGTGGCAGCACCCAAAGAAGATAAACCTTGAAGCTTGATCCCGACTTTTGAATTTGCTGATACAACGACATTGTACGCGTGATTGTGAACAATAATCTCAACGATATCGAATGGACGAGTGGGTTCTATAAAGAAATGTTTGGAAGGAAACTTTTTACCCTAACAACATTTTGACACCACCGCCACCACTCCGCACGAGGAAGGAAGCGATCACGAAGGTAGGGTGGGTCATCACCAGAATGGCTTCTTCTCCCGCGAGGGAAGGTGGGCCGCCCCCACCTGGCACCGATTTCGGGCCGAAGCCCCGAAGCCGCCCTACACCGTGGTATGAGAGCGTTCATCCTTCTGACCAAGAGGATTAGTGACTCAAGTGACAGTGGGGGAGCTTTTGAACCCCCTACCAAAGTCCGGTGATGCATTGCAATGTGAAGGCGGCTCAAAACTTGCTCACTTTTGCGATGTCTCTTTCCGCCTAAGGAACCAAGTCGGCAAAACGAACTTGCCTCGTTCAATTGAACCTAGAATCGCGGAAGAAACGGAAACAAACGCAGCGAAAGGAGTAAAGTGCGTCCCTTGAAACACTTGCCACTACGCAATGTATACATTCGTACATGTTTGTACCTACCTGGATTCACCCCGAAGTCAATAAACACGTTTCAGTCTTTCTACATATAGATGTGACAAACAATTACTTTTGTTACCAGTAACTTGATGCACACGTACTGCATATACTACAGACACGACATGACACTTCGGTGCATAAAGCAAAAGCACAGCCTTCTTTTTTGCTCTTTTGCGTCATTGTCTCGCTTGTGTCCCACTATGTAGTCAGGAGCGCATCGCATTTGTTTCCACTCGCAAAACACAAGCGACTTTCCGTTTGCGTGGTGCTAAAGTCTCCGCGTTTTTTCTCCCTTTAGACCAAGGTTTGTTTTCCTGTTGCTTAGCGGGGGATATACTAATGCGTCGTTTGTGACCTCCCTCCATCTGCGTCTCCGTGTCGTAGTCGCATGCAGAGTAGTAGGGGCCGGTGTGGTCGTGGTCGGTGGTAGTGGAATGCACGTGTAGGAGTATGAAGTCTGCATACGGGCGAGCAGTTCCGACCAGTTCTGGTTCATCTGATAAGAGGGTTCGGATGACGTACCACGCCGCGTGGCACTACTGCATCTGCGAATTCTACAACAGTATGCAAGTTAGAGGCCTCAGAATGCCTGCTTTGACCAGAAAACACAGCTCCGCTCCGAGGAAAACTTTTCTTTTTGTGTCTTTGGGAAAAATCGGGTAGCTGAAAATTTTGGCAGGGGCAAGCGCCCCTCTTCAATCCCCTGGCTACACCACCTGGGGAGGCAATAAAAGCGTTTTTAGTATCTTTCTTAGACGCTATGCAGTAGGCGTTTGCTGACGCTGTGGACTGCACCTGCTGAGACATGGCGCCAATCCAGGCCTTGTGTCTGTAGACGCGCGTGAGTCGCTGCGAGACGCGTTCCAGCCAGCGGCGAGTCTGCCTGACACGCCACCAAGCCAGGAATTTGAACTCGTGCAGCGCGTCGGTGTCATTGGTGACGTTGACACCCGAGGCGCCGCTCAGGAACCAATCGATGCGCAACTTCAAGAGCTGAACCGCGACTGGTACACGTAACGTTTGGTTTGACGGTTCCAGCCAACCTATAGACGCGAACCCGGGTCAGACAGAGTGGGGCGGGCTGGTCCAGGGACTGACATATTTTTGGAGGGGGAGAAAACGTTTTAGATACCTAGTTACGACCAGCAAAATTCAAAGCACGGTTCACCTTGGATTGCGCTTCGGTGACGGCGTCGACCATGCGTGCGGTGAGGAGGACACCTCGCTCGGTCGCCGCCACCTCCAAAGCGCGCGCCGACTGCGCTCCGAAGAACGCGCGCAGTGTCCGCTGCTCGCGCTGCAGCTCCTCCAGCAACACGCGGCGGTAGTGGGGCGTGGAACCTTCTAGAAAGGACCCGACCGCTACGAACGATTCCATATGCACAATAATCAGCCACAACAGTACTAATTGTTTCATCCTAACGATAAGAAGTTGTGGCATGCGGAGAGGTGTATTGGTACAGGTAGATCCGACTACGGCGACGCAATAAGCACAAAAACCTACAGAAAGGGTCTACAGAAAATCCTCCAAAGATCGCCCCCTTTTAATAAACATCCAGGGTAGAGAAGAGGATGGGTTGAAAAAGTGAACGCCAAGGGCGTTCATTAGCCCTTAAAGCGTGACTACCATGACTACCGTGACTACCCTCGTGACTGCCGCCTTAAAAATCGATAACTAGACAAGAAAATTTGGACTTGTCCTAGTGAGTGACCACTAGTAAACGGTTTTTGACTAGTTATAAAATTTGCAATTTTTTTGCCTCCGCAGCCTTTTTCTCAAGATTAGTTAAAATGTACCCTTAACATCAAATCCTTAACCAACCCATTACGCAGGTTAATGGAGGTTAAGGAAATTAAGACAAAGAAAAAAGTTACCTTCACTTCGCAATAGCACCTGACTACCGAGCACTTTTAGAGTGACATCTCAATCACAGGTGAATGGATTGAGTTAATGAAGCACAAGAGACTTCTATTAAGGACGCTGTATTGAGACCACCATTGTTGAACGCTCATATACTAGTGATTGCAGTGATGTCACTATACGACAACTGTCAGTATTTGGTAGTATAATGTGCTGACTCGTTTAATTCTAAATCAATTTTTTTTGCACTAGTGATTCCATTTTGGACGAAGTGCAGCAGTGTATGTGCACTCAGATCAGTCATCAGATCTGACTATGGGTGCCAAGTCAGTCATGTCTATCACTAGTGTTAGTGTCCTTAACCAATTGACGTGACTGCAAGCAGCGGATTTTTGAGCAGATTGACTAGTGTGGCAAGTTGTTAAAAATGGTTCACTTATCAACAAATCCCATTACGCAGGTTAAGGGGGTTGGTTAAGGAAAATTAATTTTAACTGGTGATTTTGTACACTAACCAGTACAGAAAAAAATGGTAGTCACGCGGTAGTCACGGCTTTAAAATCTTCACTGATTCCTAAATCATAAACACCAGTTTTGACATCGTTCACTAGACCAAATTTTCTTACCTTGTGATGGCAAATTTTTTTAGCGTGACTACCGGTAGTCACGGACGTTTACAAAAAGGTGGGTAGTCACGCTTTAAGGGTTAAGGGATGGTACTGTAATTGTCTGAATGTACTTTCGGTTACTGTTCTAATTACGGTAATTTGTAGACTTTACGAGAACTTTTCTCGTTCGGGATACTGCTTCTTGTGCCGTGTACCGTTCTGCTCATTGAGCCACTCTGCTCTGCGTGTCAGTCTGTCCAGCTCGCCTGCGGTCTCGCTAACCCACACCGACCCCAGAGCGACTCTATCCGCCGCTGCGTCCTCCCGATCCCTTGCGTAGACCTCGCGTCTCTCTGACCTTGGCTGCCAGTTACACTTCCCGTCTCTCCAGTCCTTCCCGTCAATTGTGTTCCCCCCCATTGCTGTGGGTGGCCAAAGGTTAAAACAACTGTGATGTGGGAAGGACAGAAGTCTACAATGTACATATAAACCGCTGTTCTAAATGCAACTGCTCCCAGGTGATTAGGTACTTGGCAGTCTGCTTGACCTCTCGGATGCTTGTGGGGCTGATCTGCCGCCAGAGACTCGCGTTGAGCTCTGCAGCCTTCTGGAAGAACTCGAGAGAACAATAATAACAATAACAACAACAACAATAACAATAGCAATAACAGCAATATCAATCAATAACGCATCCCAGGCTGTTATGGGAATAGGCAATGGAAACAATTTACGAAAAACACTGGAAAATGGGCAATCCTTATTGCAAAAATTTGTTGTTTTTTTTTTTAGTTTGGAGAAGTTGGGTAAAGGAGAGGTTACAAAACTACTATAGTAGTGCGACACGCCCTACTTTAAACTCTGCAAAAAAAAAGAAACTGAAATATTGGAAGCAAAATGTTCAGCAAACAAAATTAATTTGCAAAATTCGACCAACCAAGCCATCTTCCCAGCAGCTGTGCTCGTGCATTTGGGCCCAAAACAAGCGTTCTTTTCCGCCCTCGAGAAATCGCTCGTTTTTCCTCAGCAGTCGCCGGGCGGTCGTCAAAGTGCGGTTCAGGACGCGCTTCGCGTAGCTCAGTACCCTTTCAGCTTCCGTTTCTTCCCCCTGTGGGCGAGCTACAAAAAAACTAACCTTCTGCCACCAGCCGTAGTGGCGCGATTCTTGCAGCCATTCATCCAGTTGCAGGGACGCACTCCACAGCGTTGGTATACTTAGGGACTTGTATGTAGAGGTTACACAGCGGTACTTGAGGAATGAAGCTCCGGAAAAAATAAGTGCAAAAAAATATTTTCAGAACTATTGTTTGACAACATTTGCAATTAAGTATGCATTAAATACCTACATGCAATTAGGTAATTCGCATCTGTTTTCGTGCAAAAGTAAAAAATTCAGACCTGGAGGCAGAAGCAGACACCACAGGAAGCACATAAATAGGACAGTCGATTTCATTCTTCGCTTTATGGCTAACCAGTTTCTCAAATATTTGTTTGGATTTTTTTTGCGCAATAAAGCGTTTGCCGCCAAGCGGAGACTATACGTTCATCCGCAGCACACCTTTCATTGCATAATATAAAGACACGTTTTAAGCCATTCAACACATGTTGTCTTCGCGTACATGTACACGTACCTACGGCACACACTGTGACTGTGATTTTGCAATTCTGACTTAAAAGAATTGAATGCTTAAAAGAATTGAATGCGCCACCTGGTTGCATTTCAAATTGAATAAAATCCATCATTTTGTTCGCTCTTTCCTTGAAATGAATGTGTTTCAACCTTCCGCCTAGGCTCCGCTTATGGCAGCACCGTCTTTGTGCTGACCAGAAGCTCCTTCAACTCTTGCGCGTCCCGCTGTGTCTCGAACATGGATGACACCGTACATGTGTAGGTAAAACATGGCAACGTACAGGCGAACGAAGCGCCTTACCGACCTGGGGGAGAATTTTTCCTGCGACACTGAATTTCACGTCCGTGTGTGACCGAGCGAACGAATACTAGCCACGAGCGTTTACGAGCGTTACATTCCTGGTTTTCTTTTTGGATAAAACACAACGATGCTCCAGTATACCGTATGTACGATAGCCGATTCAAGAAGTGAGCGGAAGAGTCGCGTTCGTTCGCAGAGTGACTGCGTCAACGTCGCCCACGTTCTAGGAAGAAAATTGCGCGACGGAAAATTGCGCACTGGTAAAAAAGGTCGATGGGAGGAAAGCGCGACAACATTTTTTATTGTCTTTTTTCACATGGGGATACAGCCGCGGAAGTCGTCGACAATGGTAAAGAGACGCTGCTTGCGGTCTTTGTAGCAGCGCGCCTGCGCGGGTGGCGGGTTGCCAGCGACGAGCCCTTCGATCACCGTATCGCGGTGCTGCTGCTCCTTGGATGGATGAACTTCCAGATAGTGGGGTGCTGCGTGTTATTGTTGAACGTGTCGCCAGGACCTCTCTGCGAGACGCGTCAGGGGCATGGTTGTGGCCGCCCCTGACAAAAGGCAAGGCGTCAGCACAGCGTCGGCGGCGCCAGCGGTCGATCACAGGCAGCCTTTGCAGCTTGCCGACTTTGGCTGCTCGCAGCGCCAAAATCCGACAGCAGTGGAAGTTGTTCCGACGCACGGCATGTACTACCACTGAGCTGTGAGCAGGCTGCGTGCATTCAGAATATGAGTGAGCGGTTAGGAACTGAGGCGTTGCGAATCGTCAACTGCACGCGCACCAGCAGCAGCTGTTCAGACATTAGGAAACTGCGCAGTGGTGGATAGTCTGTCTACTCAGTAGTCACCTACCGTATACTAGCTCGTTTGTTGCATAGTACTTCACTTTCAACAGGAGCTAGACCAAAAACAGCTATGCTGTCTGTCTCTAGCTCGTCGAAGTCGCGGTTGGTGAACAGCACATTAGTCAACGCATGCGCGCCAGTTATGTACGAGTCTTGTCGGAACAACAACTCCTTTTCGCAATTGCAATTCGTATGTTATTACCGTAGAAAACGATTAAAGCAGAGAGCCTACCTAAACAGATGCACCGAGAGGCGCACCTTCTTGGGTGTCTAGACGACGCCAGAGAATGCCGACATCCTAGTCCGCGCGTTGTTGACGATGAATTAAGTTTGCTGCGGTGCAGTTTTTCCGATGACGATGACTGCAGACGAATTTTTGGGCAAACATGTACCGTAAATAGATTTTTGATTGCGGTCGCAGATTCCGTCAAGTGCCGCACGTCTACGACAAAACATTCTTACAGCATTCATAAAACATTCTTACAGCTACCGATCTGTGCGTGCGTCAATCGCCGATAAATCCAAGGACACGTTTGTTAGTCGCATTAAGGGAAGAGCGAACGAGCCCTTTGTCGTGTCCAAGCGTGGATAGTGTACAAGCTCTAGATGGAGAGTGTCCAGCACTCCGACGCGTGCCGGAAAATATCGAAAGTGTCGGCATGAAATGAAAGCGCAATGTCCAGCTAATTTTCGCCTCTGCCTTATCGGGGCTGGCTCTGCTCGCTCGCTACCACAGCTCTGCCTGCCGTTTGGAAGACGGGGCGTTCAGCAGATGCAGTGCCGTAGGACTTGATTTCGGGCCAGGACTTGATTTCGAGTTCAATCTCGGCCAAATTCTCAATTTTGCAGCAAGGGGACCCTGTCGAATTTTGTGGACATTGCACCATTTCGGCTGGGGAAGCTTTGGACACTCCTAACCAATCTGTTTGGACGCTTTGCGCTCGTTTGCCTAACAAAATTCACACCAAAACGTCAGCTGTGTTGTCAAAACGGTCGATTTCCGTGCTCAAACTAGCGCCAAAGGCAAATTTTTTGAGTAGGTATCAAACAAAACAATGCGCCGCAGGCGATAATTTGACTCTTTAGTGTCGTTTTCATCACTATTTGCACTAAAATTGAGAATATTGCCCATATTGGCACATTGCAACAGAGGGTACCAAGTTAAAAAATTTGAATTTCGTGGGGGGGGGGGGGTATCTTCCCCCTTCTCCTCCTTGGCTACGCCACTGGAGCGCGCCCGCAAAATGCCAGTACCGATGGTCCTTGCTTCCGTAAATCCTCCAATAGTCCCCTCGAGTAGGGTTGGGCGCGCATTTCTATTTTTTCTATTTCTTTAAAAATAGCACATCGCCGCCTGCATCTTATTTAAAAAAAAATACGGTCGTAGTCGTAATCGTAAAATTATAGTCGTAAATCGGAGTCGTAAATCGGTATTTTATTCGACGAACCGTTTGTATGTATGTAACGCCGTCACAACGACGGACGATGCGGACACCAGAGGAAGCAATGAACGGGACCAAACCATTTTATCTACCTATCTATATTATAAAAGCACATTGTCTGTCTGTCTGTCTGTGTGCAACGCAGCGCAGAGAGTTGTGCTGGATGGATTGAGCTGAAATTTTGTATGAAGCTGCCGTGGGAAACTTCACCGTCATTTAAGGGCCGGATTTGCGATAGCTACCGTAATCCATGAGTTATGCAAATTTCGCATACGTGTTTTATCGAATTTGAGAATTCAGTGTCAATTCTGCTTGGGACATATGTAATCGACCGTGCTGATCACGAATATCACTACCGTTTTCCAGTGCGATACCGTAATCGCGAGATACGACGCATTGAATATGCAAATTGCGTTTCATCGAATTTGAGAATTCAGTGTCAAATCTGCTTGGGATATATGTAATCGACCGTGGCGATCACGAATCTGGCATTCGTTTTCCAATCTGCTACAGTAATGACAAGATATAGCATTATCCTTTTCTACAGTAGTATGACTGTTTGTGGGTTCTGTCTGCAATGCAGCTTGAGCTGAAATTTTATATGAAGCTTGCTTGGCACATTTTACCATCAAAATAAGAGTGGCACTACTGTAGCTATCGTAATCCATGCGTTATGCAAATATAAATAAATTATATGATAATACAGCACATTTTATGCGTGCTTCTGACTTATCAGAAGTGTTTAGAAAACAGTTCCGTACAGATTAATGGTGTAGTGGTTATTATGTCCGTTACTTTTCTGGAGGTCCTGGGATCAAACCTCTGCCATAAAAATACTTGTAACTTTTTTGTTTATAACTTTTTTGTTTTGCACGTGTTTATGCTATAAAAACTTTGATATTTTTATTATTTTTTACTTTGTTTTACAGCTGTTAACGCTATAAAAACTTGTATTACACGCACATGCGCGCACGCACGCACGCGCGCGCGCGCGCACGCACATGGACATGGATACGCGCACGCACGCGCACGCACGCACGCAAGCACGCAAGCACGCACGCACGCACACGCACATGGACAAGGACAGGGTTTGCTTTTGTTTGAGGAGTAGAGAGTGTTGGAGATTGGATGGGTGAGTGTGTGCGGTGTAGGGGCTGCGTTTGAGAGTTGGATGGGCTGAAGGAGAGATGGAGAGTTCGAGAGAGGGAGGTGTCTGTCGGTCGTGTCGAGACTGTCGAGGCGTCGCGCGCTCGTCTCTGGAGCTGGGAAGGAGTCGAGGCGCTGCGCTGCGCGTCGCCGAGCTGGAGGCGCGATCTCCCGCTGCTGCCGCGTCTGCGACGGATGGCGACGGCTCCCTCCGACAGCGACCTAGCGCCCCCTCCCTGGCTCGGCCTCGCTTTGCCGAGCCGTGGCGAAGGCGGTAGAGCCTGAAGGAAAGAAGAGTCGATTCGTGATCGCGGGCTGCCCGAGGCCGCCCGGCCTCGCGCTCCGCCCCGTCCCTCCGACGCAGACGGTGGCGCGATTGGCGGCGGACTGCATCGCCCCCGAGCATCGAGCGCGTCTTCCGCCCGGCCAGTCGCGCACCGGCCGCGCATCGTCTCCGCCTTCAGCGACATGGACGCCCGCCGGCGCTTCCTGGTCGGCCTGCGCCCTCTGCTGAGGGAGCGCCTGCTGGCTGACGCAGCCGCCATTCTACGTGCGCCCGGATCTGTCGCCTCTGGAGCTGGAGCAGAATGCGCTGCTGACGGAGAGAACCGGCGGATCCATGGCGACGACGTCGTCATCTTCCGAGGTGAGATCATGCTGCGCGTCGATCGCGACCAGTTGCGCTCGCGATTGCCTGTCCGAGAGCCGTTACTGAGTGCGTGTCGCAGTCCTGCCGCGAGTCGTTCTGCTACCATGCATGCGTGCCGCTACGGCTACCCACTGCAGTAGGTATGCACTGTAGAGCGCTCCCTAGGTGCGGTCGTAGGTAGGACGTGAGCCGCGAGTATGCCTTCACTCATGGGACCACCCCCCTCCCCGTCCGCCCCAGGCCCACTGCCCATACCCCCTGTCGGTTCTAGACGCGCGTCCCCCGTACAGCGTACCCATGCGGCTTCTCCCCCCTCTCTGATCTCTTCCCAAGGCACCCTCACTCCTTGTGGTTTTATGTATTAAATGCGCATCTCTTACGCATGGGCAGAGCTGGATCAATTGCATAGATATCTGGGCGCACACGCTTGCCACTTCATTGTCTGCATTTGCGAGAGTGGCTAGATGCCACCTTCCCCTCTGCGCTCCTTGAGACCAGTCTCTCATACCACCTACAGAGTTGACCGTTTCTGCCGTTGAGGCGGGGCGTCTGATTTAGTTCCTAAAAGCATTCGTTCTGCTGTCCTCATTCCAGCCCATCCCACCCACAGTTCGAAGCACTGTCTGTTGATCTTTATCTAAGAACACCCGCGTACGCATTACTACGTTGATCCCCACCGTCGTCTACGACTCAGCCCCACTCATCTCGTACTTGACCACGCGCTCTCTGTCACCACCCCTCTATCCTAGTGGGAGACTTCAATTTACCTAGCGTGGACTGGACCAGTCTCACGCAGGACAGACGCACGCACAGCAGAAAACTAGTTTTCCGATACTTCCTCTCTATGGATTAGAACATGTCCACCGGCACGCGGGGACACTTCTTGACCTTGTGCTATCTACCACCGCAGATTATACACTCAGTGGCTGAAGAACCCCTCTTATACTCAGACCACCTAGCTGTCACTTTTCAACTATTGACCTGGACCTAATATACCCTTTGTGCAGTTACCGTAATATGTGATGGGACTACAGAGCTATGACGAATATTTACTCCTGTCTCGGTGGCTGTTCGCCCTGTCCGCGCTGTCAGTTGTGGATCTTTCAACTTTTGCTCCTGTATTGAGCCTTTGTACCTGGGCCTCCAAACACCCGTCTCAAGGAAGTTCGCAGTTAATTATAGCAGAGAGACTGCACCAATTTAGCTACACGTCATGCTACACACTGGAACAGCTACAGAGCGGGAAGAAAGAGAGCCATCCTCAGGGAGCATGCGCGTTTGACAGTTTGGCTAGGCGTGGGACAGTCGCGATTTTGGAGTATGTGTGTGGGCGTATGGACATTCTAGTGCTCCCCTCAGAGCTCTGATGGTTCGCTTGGCCACTGATGCTGAAGGCTCTATTCTACATCATTCTCCTCGTTTTTGTCCTGTAGCTATACTAGCTTGGATTGTCTTCTCCCCAGTCGCATGTTGCCTCCACTTCTCTGATTTGCATTTATCTAGCGCTTTCTAGTTGCCCATAGTTCTCCTCGGGACGATGGATTCCCAGTATCTATTAGAGAGTGGCGCTTGCTTGCTGCCCCTTATGCGATCTTCAGATTATCCTTTACCACACCCCAAGTACCCCCGATGGTTGTGCGCAACATTACCCGTGTTTAGGGCGCGCTTCGTTATACCGTACTACGACATCTGTAGTTTTTTGAAAGCCTTATCAAAAAACGTGTCCTAGCGCACATGCAATCTAATGGGTTAATCAGCTCTGCGCAACATGGTTTCCTGGCCAAACATAGCACTGTTAGTCAACTTCTAGAATGTCTGAATGACTGGACTAACGAATTGGATGCTAGACAACCTGTTGACATAGCTTACTTGGATATTGCCAAAGCATTCGACACAGTTAGCCACTCAAAGTTGCTGCATAAACTTAAGTGCTATGGAATTGCGCACTCAATTACCAATTGGCTCAGTAGCTGGCTAACAAATCGCACCCAACGGGTTAAAGTAAATAACACTTTTTCTGATAGCGCGCCAGTTGGTAGTGGAGTCCCTCAAGGCAGCGTGCTAGGTCCACTCCTTTTTCTTATTTTCATCAACGACCTGCCAGCTGTTGCAAACCAAGTTTCGCTCAAACTGTTTGCGGATGACTGCAAGCTGTATTTTCGGTCCAAATTACTAGACGATCGCAGCAAGCTACAAAACTCCCTGAATTCAATTTATCAATGGTGCAACGAAAATCAGCTTCAACTTCTCTGTCCAAATGTTCAGTCCTTCACCTCGGTATAAATCGCAAGGAAAGATCAAACTACAGTGTAGGAGGAACACAGCTATCTACGGTAGAAACTATGCGTGACTTGGGCGTCACTGTTTCCAAAGATCTTCGTTTCACTGAGCATTGCAACCAGATTAGTAAGGCTGCTGGTCTAAGAGCGTCCGCAATACTAAACTGCTTTCACACTAGAGACTTGAATGTGTTAAGAGTGTTATTTTGCGCGTTTGTTAGAAGCAGTCTTGAATATGCTTCCCCGTGTTGGAATCCGGTCATGGTTGGTAACACAAGGCAGCTGGAGTCAATTCAGAGAACTTTCACCCGAAATATTCCGCAACTACGCCATTTGTCATATGATGAACGGAGAGAGCGCATTGGTCTTCCCCTCCTTGAACTGCGGCGGCTACATGCTGATTTAATCTATGTCTATAAAATAATTCACAAACAAACTTCCAATAAATTTGAAGATTTCTTTACCTTAAATAGAGACAGCAGAACGAGGGGGCATAATTTTAAACTCCGTCCACAAAAACACAACACTCAGTATAGAGCGCACTTCTTCTCCAATAGGATCATTGCTGCTTGGAATGCCTTGTCGGAAGGAACGATCAACTCCAAAACTATCACTACATTTAAACATAAGCTTCTAAAGGAAAACTTATCCCAATTCCTAAATGGTTAGGTTATAAAATCACCTTTTTGGTGTCACCTAGCCATGTCTCGCACGTGTTAACGTAAATAGTTGGCGGGCGTTGCACTTCCATCTCTCCTAGGTATTTGCTTTGCTAACTGTGGACATTTGTACTCTGTTTGTTGTGACACACGTGTGACCATGATTCGCTCGCTCGCTGTGCTTCGCCTTTGTGCCTTCGTACTGTCGTACACCGTGCTTCGACGAATAAAAAAAACAAACAAACAAAAGCACGCACGCACGCACGCACGCACGCACGCACGCACGCACGCACGCACGCACGCACGCACGCACGCACGCACGCAAGCACGCGCGCACGCATGCATGCACGCACGCTCGCACGCACACGCATGGACACGGACACGCGCACGCACGCACGCACGCACGCACGCACGCACGCACGCACGCACGCACGCACGCACGCACGCACGCACGCACGCACGCACGCACGCACGCGCGCTCGCTCGCACGCACGCACGCACGCACGCACGCACGCACGCACGCACGCACGCACGCACGCGCGCGCACGCACGCACGCACGCACGCAAGCACGCACGCACGCACGCAATCACGCACGCACGCACGCACGCACGCACGGACTCGTGAGTGGGCGCACGCACGCATGCGCGTGTAGGTATGTGTTAGCGTTTTAGTGGTGCGTTGTTTTAGTTTTTCTTGGCGTTGAGCACTGATCGTCGACGCATTAAACGTAATAAATGAAATATTGTGGTGCGTTTCGCCCGGTCCAATGGCCCAATGAACTTGGATTTCCCCGAAAAAGAAGCGGCTGAAAACAATTAATGCGTCCGATGAAAACTTTATTTTAGGCTTTGCTTAGGCTTAGTTCATACTTTGCTTAGGCTTATGCTTTGGCTTTGATTTGGCTTAGGCTTATGCTTTGCTTAGGCTTAGGCTTCGCTTAGGTTTCGGACGCAGCGGACGCGGACGGAACAATTGTGCTTTGCCGAAAAAAGACGACGTAAGGAAGACACAAGCCCAAGCCCGCCGAAAACCGCCCGCCCACGGCGCGCTGGAATGGAATCGGAAGCGTCGGACCGCGATCCTAGCTTAGATCAGGTCCAAAGGCCTTGCGCCTGCAGATCAAGGTGCATGAACATATGTGAGCAACCATGCAGATTACAAAAAAGCCAATTATTATTAGCTGACTCTGAAGGGCTGATTAAAACAATTGGCCCACTGCCTATATGGGATTTATGGTGTGTCTGCTCAAGATGGTATGGTGCCTAATTTTTACTATCGAATGTAATGACTGGAGATGCAATGACGCAAGAATAAAGCGTTACAACAAAAAAAGGTAAAATGTTTTCCTGTGTTGCAGAAGTGCATTGGTTGCTTGGTTGACTTCCTTTGGCTTTTGCTGCAGCACTTTACAGATTCGTCATTGTTGTTTTTAAACTGAGCATTCACAGCATGATTTTATGACACATTGTGTTGATGATGAGTCACTACTGAGGACATGAAAATATTGATACTGAATCACTTCTGAGCACGTTTTTAATAATGAATGACAAACGACAAAAGAGATGAAAGGTTTCTCAGATATAGCAACAATCTCTGCCTATTCTCGCCCCCAACCCCCCATTGGTCATTGAGCTACTCGACCTTTGGGGTCCTTTGGGCGATAAACTCTTTTCGGGCTCTCCCAGTCTCTCCCGCCCCCCCCCCCCCTGCATCGGTTCATGGTCTTCTTCGTGTGCGCGTTTTGTGCATGTTTCGGATTGTTCGTGTTGGGTTGCGAGAGCAAAACGTTTTTGAACATACAACACATACAAACAGACACACCGAAAAGCCTATGCTCCCCCCCCCCCCCCCGCCACATAGCATCACCACAGAAAATAAAATAATACTTCTGCAAACGAGTCTCAGCGCATGTCTCCAATTTACGTCGTGGGTGTGTCGATATGAAATTTGTTTGAAACAGAGTGGGTGTTACAAGCAATTCTTTAGTATTCATGCAAATGCGTTGGTTGACATGCATTGGCTTTGGTTGACCTGCATTCCAACACTTTTGCAGTTTCATCATTGCAGTGCTTCATCATTGTACAAATGAGTATTCTCAACATTATTTTATTTCATGAGACAAATTGATGTTGAACCACTTTGGAGTACTTTACAAGCAGGAGTCCTGAGTTGAAGCGGCTAGTTCAATTTTACTATTACTAAAGCACAATGTCCGTCTGTGTGCAACGCAGCGCAGAGAGTTGTGCTGGATGGATTGAGCTGAAATTTTGTACGAAGAACCGTGGGAAACTTCACCGTCATTTAAGGGCCGGATTTGCGATAGCTACCGTAATCCGTGAGTTATGCAAATTTCGCATACGTGTTTACTCGAATTTGAGAATTCAGTGTCAATTCTGCTTGGGATATATGTAATCGACCGTGCTGATCACGAATATCACATCCGTTTTTCAGTGCGATACCGTAATCGCGAGATATGGCACATTGAATATACAAATTGCGTTTGATCGAATTTGAGAATTAAGGAAAAATTTGCAGGTGGCTGCAAAAAAAGGTGAATATGTGACGCTATTTTGTTAAAGTCCAGTTTGAAAAAGAGGGGTATTAATCAAGGCACGCCTCAAGCCACTTACGCTTTGCAGCTGATCAACTTCAGTTTGAACAAAACGTGTATAAAAACTGAACCAAACGCAGCAACACGTCACATATTTGGCATTTTTTTTGTGTTCGTGCATACGAAGGTGCAGTGGCAATTATTAGGACCTACACACACTGCATTCACATATGCAGCATAACAGAATGCCACTTGGTTGTGAGGCAGACAGGAAGGACCCCATGATCTTGCACATGGAACACGATGCACGTGCAGGCTCGCATGCACGCAGGCACGCACGCAAGCACGCACATGCACGCACGCACAAGATGTAAAATGGTGCATGGCACTATGCAAACGTTGTAGTTCATCATTGGGTGAATGCCAAAAGGGGAATGACAAATGGAGCCAGGCCAGTACAGTATGTATGCCTACACATCACTAACTGTGGTGACAACCCACATGTCACAAATGTTAGCAGGGTGCCGATTACGGTATTTATCGAGGAAGTTTGGCTGTGCCAGGTCCATGGTAATGGCCAATGGCAACGCATTGTCAGAGAGAGATGAAATGTGAAAGGGTTGCTGTTGCGTTTTGGCTGAATGAGGTGGCTCGCACAAAAAATGCGAATATGTGACGTGTTGCTGCGTTTGGTTCAGTTTTTGTACACGGTTTGTTCAAACTGAAGTTGATCAGCTTCAAAGCGTAAGTGGCTTGAGGCGTGCCTTGATTAATACCCCTCTTTTTCAAACTGGACTTTAACAAAATAGCGTCACATATTCACCTTTTTTTGCAGCCACCTGCAAATTTTTCCTTAATACAGTGTTTTTTCATAAGACAAGCTTTGATATGTAAAAC
>JASAMY010000475.1:0-16522 GCA_030248085.1 Paralinhomoeus sp. GSCO2_6 | reverse complement strand
AAGAGAGATATATCGCGCTTCTAAATGAATTACTGAAATTAGCTACGTGCCTTGTGGACAGTCGCTTCAATTGCTAAGCAAGTGTGTGTCCACATTATACAGCGCAGACATTATAGCGAGGCACTTTGCTTAGTCACAGGCCTCAAAAACATCTATTTACTATCAAACCAGAGCACTTCTCAAACTCTTCGCGAAAACCATTCTTTCGTAATTAGCGAACTTTGCTGTGAAATGCACAGTGGACAGACACTCATTTGAATTGAGTGATTGTCCACTGCCCTTAATCTAAACGGCACTTAACCGAGTGTCTGTCCGTTTTGTATTAAAGCGCATTTTAAACTAACGCAACAATACCTAAACCATATTCCGCAGCATCTGACTGGTATTAAGTGTAAGCAAACGCCAGCATCCAAACGCACCTAATATGCCTACAACGACAGCGCCAACGCTTGGCGCTATTGCCCAGTATTCTGGGTGTAAGCTTGCTTCCATTTGGAATACAGAGGTTTGAAGTAAATAAAGGCTCAACTCATTGGCCATTGCTGCCATAAAGCCTGCTACTACACCAATGATAACAAACTCAAAAATAACACTTTTTCTTATCAACGTCCCCTTTGCACCTAACATACGAAGTATGCGCTATTTTGTGTCTGCGTTCATCCATACTCGCCTGTACTTGTGCAATCGACGCCAGACTGCCCGCTAACGATACCAGCACCAAAATAAATTCAACGGCAACCGAGCACCTGATACCACCAATATTACGCAACTGATTAATTCGAGCATCAACGTCGAACATAGTTATTGATGCAAACGGTTTTGCATGTAGGTTAGTTAACTCTGCCTTTCTCTCGGTAGGAAGGTAGAAACTAGTAATATAAGTTGGGCTAAATGCGGCCATTGCCTCAGGGTGAATAACGAAGAAAAAGTTAGGCTGCATAGTCTGCCAATTCACAGTACGAATACTCGTTACTTTCGTTTCGACAATCTCGCTTCCCACATTAAAAGTAAGCCGATCGCCCATTTTAATGTTCAACCTTTCTGCAACGCCTTCTTCAACGGAAACCGGGAACCATCCTTCGCTGTAGTGTTTATCCTCATCGCCATGCCAGTTACCATACAATGACCCTTCGTTTTGTTTTGAAGCGTGTTGCTCCAAGTTAGGTTTGCTTCTCTGCCTAAACCTCTTCGGCCTTCTCGATTCGGCTCATCTTCTTTAGAAACCTCGGTGTTTACCCCTTCTCCAGTTACCAGAACAAATCGGCCTCGAATGACAGGATAAAAGTCTTCAATTTTTTTGCCATTGTCAGCGAAGTGTCTGTCCAACTCGGGTTGAATATCCGGCGTAATGTTAATTAAGAAGTAATTCGGTGTACCTTCTGGCAATTGCGAGCGCCATTGCGAAACCATATCGTTGCGCATTACCAGCACCACTAAAAGCAACATAATGGTGACGGAAAAGCTAATAAGCTGCACGCTGTTGTCCATTGCACGTCGCTTAATACGTGCCCATGCCAACTGCCACGCCCAGTCCCTCCCCCACTGCCCAGCTTGCGACCTACTGCAATTAAGATATACGTAGCACCAAGTAATCCGAGCACCAACGCAGCGCCGGAAACGAAAAGAATAGCGCTAATTTTTAAATCGCGGCTATACATCCACATCAATAAAAATATCGCACCACCTGATGCCACGAACTGAATGCTTCTGGGAACGTAAATTCGCTGATATGTCCTTTCTTAATACGCGAAGCGGGGGGAACTGAAAATAGCTGCAAAAAGGCGGATATAAGGAAAAGAGGCAATGCACACGTAGCGCCTGTAGCAACGGCAATTAAAAGTGTGGTCGCCAATGCCACACGTCAAGAGATACATCCCCCACTATCCGCTGCAGGTTGAAACCGCTACTTGCTGACCGGTAAAACCTATAACGAGGCCAGATAAAAATACCAAGCCCAGTGATAAATAAAATTTGGAAGTCAAATAGACTTTTCAAATGGTGCTGCTTGTTGCCCCCAAGGTTTTCATTCTTGCAACAGGAGCTCAAAGTGACGTTGAGCATAACGCTGAGCAGCAACAGCAATGGAAACGGCCGCTACAGATTATTATTAACAAACTCGCTAACAGATAATGGCGCTGAGCGCTTTGCGACAGAACGCCCTATCGCTGACTCGTCATCTTCGACTGTACGCCACGAGTGTCCACTCGTTCATTAGTAATGAGCCCCGCCGCGTATTGAAGTTTTCTATGTCACCCGTATCACCGGCAAAAAAGCCCACATAACGAGGCGCGACTCCCTGGCCCGGTTATCGCAGGTTTGGTTTCCACGTCGTTTAAGTTAATTAGCGCAATAGGGTCAGTATTAAACTCGCTAAAGCCAGGCATCGGGAATATCTCCCAACACACGGGTGACGGTAAAAGTGCCGTGCCAATATCGATGCTATCGCCAATCGAAAAGCCCGCAAGCTCTGAAAAAGCCGAGACTGTACCCATGCTTCGCCAGATTTTGGTAACTCTGCAGTATTGCGTTTTTCTCCAAAAAGGCTGGTCGGGCGGTTGACTGCCTTCAGCAATACATTCTATGTAATTCTTCAAACCATTCGGCTACGTGCTACACAAACTAGACACTTTTTGGGTGGATTCTTGCTGAAAACACTGCACAAAGTGCATTCATTTAGCAATATAGTATGCAGGAGAAAGTTTTCAAAAAGTCTGGGGGGGGGGTCTGGGTGGGGTTTCGCACGAACCTGGGGGGGGGGGGGGGGGTTGGGGGGGTGTGGGGGGGGGTCCGTACCCGGCGGAGCAAGTGGGGGAGGGAAACCCCCCCAATCCCCCCCCCAGCTACAGGTATTCGGTTGGATCACTTTGGCCAAAACACAAAAGTTGACCGCCTGCATGTGCAGATCATTTTGATTCTTTACACCACTATGCTCCGACGAACCAATATGGCACTACAGATGTGCACGCACGCACGCACACCATCAAATGCACGCATGCACATAATGTACATAGGCCTTGGCGTTCGCGAGCGGCGCTCCAAAAACCTGGCAGAGAACATGAAAAAAAAAGCCACAAAATCGGAACATTTTTGGAACTATTGACCCCTTACAGTAAAGCAAGGAAACGCGTTATGGCGCATTCGATGCCCCAGAAGAAGGCGGTTCATTTGCGCCATAACGCGTCGAAATCCGTTCAGGCAATCAAAAGTTATAGGCGATCGAAATTTCAAAAACCCGCATTGAGAAGTGGTCACATATTATGTTACGCTGACGGGTACACCCTGACGTAAAGAAATGCAAAGCATCTCACGAATGACTGAACGTACATGCGCGTGACAATGGCGCGATAGAATCCCCTCGAGCACCGAGACGCTTTTTGTGGGGGGGGGGGGTCAATAGCTGCATGCAAAATACGGTAATGACAATGCATTGTACATAGGTGCTATGTACATTATGTGCATGCATGCATTTGATGGTGTGTCGTGCGTGCGTGCACTTCTGCAGTGCCATATTGGTTCGTCGGAGCGCATAGTGGTGTAAAGAATCAAAATGATCTACACGTCCAGGCGGTCAACTTTCGTGTTTTAGCCGAAGTGATCGGACCTACCCACATCAAGTTTTTTGCGAAGCAGCCCGTTTGACAGTGTGCGTGCGTGCGTGCACTTTCTGCAGTGCCATATTGGTTCGTGGAGAGCATCGGTGTCGAGGATCAGAAAAATGATCTGCACGTGCAGGCGGTCAACTTTTTGTGTTTTGGCCTTCGGATGAACATTTTATTCCTTGAAGTCAACACGATCCGACGCACCCAAATATTCACTTCTGGGATAATCGATAAATATCGATATGGGTAGGTCGGATCACTTTGGCCAAAACGCCACAAAAGTTGACCGCCTGCATGTGCAAGTGGTTTTGATTCTTTACACCGCTATGCTCCGACGAACCGATATGGCACTACAGATGTGCACGCACGCACGCACCATCAAATGCACGCATGCACATGATGTACATACAGCCTTGGCGTTCGCGAGCGGCGCTCCAAAAACCTGGCAGAGAACGTGAAAAAAAAGCCACAAAATCGGAACATTTTTGGAACTATTGACCCCTTACAGTAAAGCAAGGAAACGCGTTATGGCGCATTCGATGCCCCAGAAGAAGGCCGAGCTGGTTTGCACCATAACGGGGCGAACTCCGTTGAGGGAATGAACAGTTATAGTCGATCGAACTTTCAGAAACCCGCATTGAGAAGTGGTCACATATTGGGTTGTACGCTGACGCGTACACCCTGATTAAAGAAATGCAAAGCAACTCACGAATGGCTCAACGTACATGCGCGTACAATAACCACAATCGAATCCGCTTGACACCGAGACGTTTTTTGGGGGGGGGGGGTCAATAGCTGCATGCAAAATACGGTAATGACAATGCATTGTACATAGGTGCTATGTACATTATGTGCATGCATGCCTTTGATGGTGTGCGTGCGTGCGTGCACTTCTGCAGTGCCATATTTGACTTTCGTAGGAGCGTGGCAGTGTAAAGAATCAAAATGATCTGCACGTGCAGGCGGTGCAACTTTTGTGTTTTGGCCTTCGATGTTGAACATTTTATTCCTTGAAGTCGACACAATTGGACGCACCCAAATCTTTTTTTCACTTCTGGGATAATCAATAAATATCGATATGCGTAGGTTGGATCACTTTGGCCTAAACACAAAAGTTGGCCGCCTGCATGTGCAGATCATTTTGATTCTTTACACCACTATGCTCCGACGGACGCAATCATGGCACTACAGATGTGCACGCACGCACGCACCCCCGTCGATGCACGCATGCACGCAATGTACATACGCCTTGGCGTTCGCGAGCGGCGCTCCAAAAACCTGGCAGAGAACATGAAAAAAAAAGCCACAAAATCGGAACATTTTTGGAACTCTTGACCCCTTACAGTAAAGCGAGGAAACCTTCGTTATGGCGCATTGGATGCCCCAGAAGAAGGCGGTTCATTTGCGCCATAACGCGTCGAAATCCGTTCAGGCAATCAAAAGTTATAGGCGATAAAAATTTCAAAAACCCGCATTGAGAAGTGGTCACATATTAGGGTTGTACGCTGACGCGTACACCCTGATGAAGAAAATGCAAAGCAACTCACGAATGGCTCAAAGTAAATGCGCGTACAATGGCGCGATCGAATCCGCTCGACACCGAGACGTTTTTTTAGGGGGGGGGGGGGGCAATCGCTGCATGCAAAATACGGTAATGACAATGCATTGTACATAGGTGCTATGTACATTATGTGCATGCATGCATTTGATGGTGTGCGTGCGTGCGTGCACTTCTGCAGTGCCATATTGGTTCGTCGGAGCATAGTGGTGTAAAGAATCAAAATGATCTACACGTGCAGGCGGTCAACTTTCGTGTTTTATCCGAAGTGATCGGACCTACCCACATCATGTTTCTTGAGAAGCAGCCCGTTTGACAGTGTGCGTGCGTGCGTGCACTTCTGCAGTGCCATATTGGTTCGTCGGAGCATAGCAGTGTAAAGAATCAAAATGATCTGCACGTGCAGGCGGTCAACTTTTGTGTTTTGGCCTTCGATGTAGAACATTTTATTCCTTGAAGTCAACACGATCCGACGCACCCAAATATTTTCACTTCTGGGATAATCGATAAATATCGATATGGGTAGGTCGGATCACTTTGGCCAAAACACAAAAGTTGACCGCCTGCGTGTGCAGATCGTTTTGATCTTTCGCCACTATGCTTCGACGAACAACCAAAATGGCACTACAGATGTGCACGCACGCACGCACGCCCATCAAATGCACGCATGCACATGATGTACATAGGCCTTGGCGTTCGCGAGCGGCGCTCCAAAAACCTGGCAGAGAACATGAAAAAAAAAGCCACAAAATCGGAACATTTTTGGAACTATTGACCCCCTACAGTAAAGCAAGGAAACGCGTTATGGCGCATTCGATGCCCCAGAAGAAGGCGGTTCATTTGCGCATCATCATCAAAATCATTCAGCAATCTCAAAAGTCTGCAGCGATCAAACTCAAAAACCCGCATTCAAGTGGTCACATAGGGTTGTACGCTGACGCGTACACCCTGATTTTTGGAACTATTGACCCCTTACAGTAAAGCAGGAACGCGTAGGCGTCGAGCCCCGAAGCGAGAGCGTGGGCTGGGAAGCGTCGGCTCGGCGGCTGTGGTGGGGGTTCAACCCCTAGTATAGGGTCACAGAGCGAATCCCCTGGGCAAGGGGATGAATCGCTAATACCTCGGTGTAGGGCAGCTCCGGGGCTCGGCCGAAATGTGCCGGTGGCGGCCCCCTTCCTCGGGGAGAAGACGCCGTAGGTGGAGTGTAGTGATACGTGTATATGAGCACGCCCTCGGTCCCCGGCGTGGTTTAGGTCCCTGTACTGTGTCGGTGCTTGCATCAATAAAAACATTGAGAAGAAGGCGGTTCATTTGCGCCATAACGCGCCAAAATCCGTTCAGGCAATCAAAAGTTATAGGCGATCGAAAATTCAAAAAGCCGCATTGAGAAGTCGTCACATATTAGGGTTGTACGCTGACGCGTACACCCTGATTCAGTAACAGTAATAACCGTAAATCCTCCAACAGTGCCCCGGGGCACTATTGAAGGGGGCTCTATTAGAGGATATACGGTAATAACAGTAAACAGTACTCGGTCCCTGTACTGCGTCGGTGCATCAAGCAATCAAACATTGTTTGAAAACGTTGAAAGTGCAGGCTCCGTGTGATGGCTTTCATAACCTCAACCAAAAGCGACTCATTTTTCATCGTTTGGGCTCGGGAAAAAAAAAACAACGACAACCACAACAACCAGAAGACACGTATAGCTGACCAACGCCTCATCATAAACTGTAGAGAGTTAGCAGCGCCTGTAAGTCACCAGATCTAGCATCTATCTACGCACTCTCCATTAATTAAGATTCCACCGGCGCGAACAGCTAGCTAGCGTCCACGGCCGTAGTCGAAGCGGCACCGCATGAGGTAGCGGATTCGAATTTGCGCCACATCGTAGACGATGTACTCGTTGTAGAGGAGCGCCGTCGACTTGGCTTTCGCAGTCTCTTTCGGTTGGCCGCACGGCACAGTCGTGCCGTCGGGGAGGGTCGCGAACTCGGCCGCGTCGGGCACCGTACGGCCCAGGCCTGCGGGCAGCAGGGTGTTCGCAAAGGCACGCGTGCACGCACGCACGCAGCACGCACGCACGCACGCACGCACGCACGCACGCACAAACGCACTGACACGCACGCGCATGCTCGCACGCACGCACGCATGCTCGAAAGAAGGCGCACGCACAAAGCACACACGCAGCACAGGTGCTGCACTCTTCACGCACGCACGCACGTTCTGACACACGTGACCCTTAGGAAGGAACTGGACAAGGACAAGCGCACGCACCGACGGACAGACGCACGCACGCACGCACGCACGCACTCACCCTTGCAGCTGTGCTTGCCACTGTCCAGCTTGGAGATGTACTTGGCCTGCGTCTCCTCCTGGACGTCTCCCAGCGCCACCTTAATTTTTTTTCAAAAATTCAAATTCAAATTTTCAAAATTTCAAATTTCGCGCCAACAAACCTCGCAGAGCATGAGCAGACCCTCGTTGTTCTTGGGCGTTGTGAAGCAATAGTTAGCCGACTTGGACACCATGTCGGCGAAATAGACGCCCTTGCCAAACATGTAGCCCGTCTAGGCGGAAGGGGGGGGGGGGGTTACCGGGTACAAAACTGCTGTAGACGGACAGACCATACATACAACCGGTTTCTTGAAGTGGAAGGGAGAGAGGGGGGGGTCGGGGGGTCGGAGGCCATTCTGGGCAAGGCCGGGGGAAGTAGCTTTGAAGGGGGAGGGTGTCAGAAGGGAAAAATGTACCTAAATAGGCACTTTTTGGTCAAAAATGGGACAAAATGGCTACAGATAGCGCCATTTTGCTGATTTAGTGTAAAAATACACTGAAAATTCGCGAAATCCACCACTCTTATAATTGTAGACAATTTGGAACACTTCAGAAAATTCTTAGGCGGGAGTGGGGTTGGGGGTAAGTTGCCGACTGCAGGGAAAGTAGCCCCAGTTACATAACATGTATGGTCCGAGAGAAAGCCAGCGACGCACCGCTGGAGCCTCAGGCGGGGCGATGCGGAGCCCTTGCGAGAGAATGCCGGCGTAGTTGGTGAGGCGACTGCCGTGCCAGAGCAGCTGGCGGTTGTGCAGCTCTCCCGAGCCGGCCGCCTCGTAGCGCGCCCTCTCGCCCTCGCGCTCCACGGAGAACACCTGACAGTGACAGGGCTCTGGCATTGGAATGCCTCTGTGTGTGTGTGTGCGTGTGCGTGCGTCAGTGCGTGCGTGCGTGCGTGCGCGTGCTCGTGCGTGCGTGTCAGCGCGTGCATTCGTGCCCGCGCGCGTGTGTACGTGCGTGTGCACCCATGCGTGCATTCGTGCGTGCATTTCGCATTCTCCACTATTTTTTGCTCGAATATTCAGCATATTTTCAGTTTCAAAATTAAATAAAAAAAAACAGCTTACGTCAACAATGTCCAGGGCGTACTGTCTGTGCGTCGCGGCGTGCGTGTTTTGCACGTACTTCTGGAGGAGAGCGAACGTGTCGCTGTCCTTGTCGACGGGCTGCAAGAGTTTTCAGTTTTTTTTTGCATTTTTTATTAAAATAAATAAAGAAAAAACCTCGAGTTTGGTGTTGAGCTTGAGGTAGTGCTGGTCAACGGGATCGACTTGACCCCCAGAAGTGTCCTGCTTCAGGATACTGTAGGCGAGCTCGATCTCCAACAGATTGTCCAGCATCTCGCTTTTTGACTGAAAAAAAAACAAGCAATTGCCATTTCAAATTGAAATTTTGCAGCACCAACAACCGAAGAACAGAGGTACGGACTAACACACACCCACACGGACAAACGAGCAAGGCGCGCGCCCACTGCAACTACAGTAACCTCTCTAATTAGCCCCCACTTCTTAGGAGCCTTTCACTTCTTTAGCGAACTCCCTAAACGTCCTGCCCCCCCCCCCAACACAGTGTTTGTGTCTGTGCGTATATATGCGTGAATGTGTCTCTAAACTCTGTGTACGTGAGGAAAGTTTGAGTGTGGGTGCGCTCAAGCGTGTGGGCAGCGTGCACGTACGTAAATACAGAACCCGCGAAGTGACGGCTGCAAAGTGCTAGCTAATTAGACTGTTTACAGTACCTTAATTATCTTGACATTGTCCAGAAGTTGCATGCGCTGATCCACGAAATTGTGGGGAATCAGCGTGTAGAAGCGGTTCGAAGCCGTCACCGTCGCCGCCCGGTTCTCCTGGCGCGACTCCAGCAACTGAAAATAAATTTTTTTAAAATCTGAACTTGAACTTCAAATCAAAAACTCAGAACCGTCGCCTGGTCCTTGAGAATCTGATAGGCCTCCTGGATCTGCCGCTTGGACAGCTTGCCCAGGGGCATCTTGTTCAGGTCGATCTTCAAGTTTCAGGTTCAATTCCGACATCAAGTCAGAATTCAAGTTTCAGAATTTGAAACCTGAAACTCCGTCATGGTGCTCTTCATGCGCTTGACGTCGAAGATCATCTTGATCAGCTCCTGCACGGGCGTCGGCAGCGTCGATGGTTTCACGTCGTCACCGGCAGACGTGGCCTCCGTCGCGTCGTCCTAACGATACGGTAATCAAACCCTTGGGCAGCGTAGCGTATGGCCTAGTGGTAGAGAATTGAGTTCAATCCTTGATGCATCCACTAGTTCGAGGACTTCCCTCTCCATGGATCTTATCGTGCCGTCCCAGCCCTAGGTCACAGACGGCGTTCTGCCGAATGTCCTTGGCTAATTATACGGCTCTAGACGGGAAGGCGTCATGGATATGGGTATGCTATACAGGTTGGCATAAAAAAATTGTCTTTTTTTAATTAAAAATTTAAAATAAAAAAATTTTTTTTTTTTAAATTGACTTAGGAGCCATGATTGGTGCCAAATACCTGTACTATAAGATACTTTTAGCCTATTAGAGTGTCAAACACAAGTACTAGTGCTTCCCTAAAGCCTTTAGAAGCGTATTTAGCATCGTTTTAGTCAAATGGTGACAAAGCCGCTGCCTCTAAATGGTCGTGTACGGTATCGCACTATGTTGGGAACCCCAAAAAGAGCTGGGTTTTGGTGCTAATAAGCAAGTTTATGCATGAATAACTACTAAATGTACCATGTAAACACCATTTAAACGCCTTTTTGCTACTCAAAAGCTAAATTTTACCCAAAAACAGAAACTTTTTTAATTAAAAAAATCCAACTTTTTTTAAAAAATATAAATATGTTTTTTTTTTTAAAAAAAACCTTTTTTTAAAATTGTGCATACCCTGATGCTATATTGGCCATTGACGGCCTCCTAGCGTTGCCCATAACCCAACAACAACAACAAACCCTTCCAAAAATAGCCCAGGGTAGAAAACCTGCTCGTAAGCGATGTCCATGGGGTACATCTTGTTGGGCACCTTGACGAATCGCTCCCTGTCCGACCAGTCATTACCCGTCTTGTCGAGAAAGACTCTGGAATTTGATTTACCAATCAAATAAAATAATATTGAAATTAATCCAACTCCATAAAAGAGTCCTTGGCGGAGTTCAAATCCGTCCCGAAGGAGTCCTCCTTGACACCGCCCACTGAGGTGCCGATTCGGCCCCACGATCGGAACACGTAGAACCTAATGGAGAATATGCAAATTTATTTCTCGGCACGCACGCACGCACACACACGTCGCCTATGACCTAGTGGTAAAGAATCGGCCTCTTACGCGCAAGGTCCTGGGTTCGATTCTTGATGGACCCACTAGACCGAGGGCTTCCCTGTCGATGGATTTTCTCGTGCCATCGCTGCCCTAGATTATAGATGGCGTTCTTCGGAAAGTCTTTGGCCGGCTCTGGACAGGAAGGCGCCATGGAGAAGGGTACGGTATGTATATGGGCCATTGACGGCCTCCTAGCGTTGCCCCTAATCCAACAACAACAACAACAACAACACGTCGCGTCTTCACGCCGAGTACGTGCGTGCGTCCGTGTGTCGGTGATGGTGATGATGACGCACTTGCGCTTGTCGTCGTGCTCTAGCAGCTGCAGCTTGTAGTAGCTGTTGGCGCCCGTCTGCACGTCCGTCTTGTTCAGGATCGCCGACCAGTGCTTGCCTGAGGTCAAGAGGCGCGAGCGTCAGACACCACTTTGTTTGTTTGTTTACCGTAAACCCTATAATTAGCCTCCGGGGGCTAATTTTTCGTTCGAGCTCTAGGAGAGTGTATAATTATGGGGGGGGGGGGGGGGGGGGGGGGGGGGGGGGGGCGGGGGGGGGGGTGTGCCCTCCTCCTCCCCCCCCCCCCCTCCCGTTTTTTGTTGTCTGTGGTGTGTGTGTGCTTTTTGGGTTTTTGGGCTTGGGTAAAGGCTAAATGTTTTGTTCTTTCTTTTTTTGAGCTGATTGGGGTGGTGGTTTTTCTTCTCCCCCCCCCCTCTCTTGTGCCCCCCCCCCCCCCCGCCCCCCCCCAGAAGTCTCTCAGCCCCCCCCTTCAACCCGGTTACTGTATGGGGCTAATCATAGGGGGCTAATTTTAGGGGGGGGGGCAAATCATAGGGGGCTAATTATAGGGTTTACGGTAAGTGTGGGCCGCTTCTATGGTCGTGGGGACCTCTCTCTGGTCACACAAAATTGCGAGAGCCAGAGAGGAGACCCAGTCAGCCCAATCCTGGGGAGCTGGCTCCCCCCCCCCCGGAATTGTCAGGCGCAACTCGCATGGGGGTCAACCGGCGAATTTGTCCCCCCCATGGGCACTGTGCTGTTTTCACACCCGATCGGCAGGTCAGATAACGTGTATAGGGATGCTTACACAAATGAAAGCGTACATGCCCCCCCTTTCAGTCACGCGACTTTCACCCACCCCCCAGAAATATGCTCGAGTACGTCTGTACAGCGATGAGCGTAGTACGGTAGTATACCGTATACCTTTGTCGTCTTTGAATCACCCACCCCCCAGAAATATTCTCGAGTACGTCTGTACCGCGATGCGCGTAGTACGGTAGTATACCGTATACCTTTGTCGTCTTTGAATACGTGCACCTTGGCGGCGACGGAACACTCGTGGTCGACGACCGCACCGCCTTTCGACTTCACACTCTGACTGCCAGAGGCCCAGGATTTGGCTGAAATTTGTTTTATTTATCCAACAATCCAACAACAACTTATTGTTATTGTTGGATTAGGGGCAACGCTAGGAGGCAGTCAATAACCCATATAATTCGCTTTTCCCCATTCTTCCGATCATACGTGTAACTGGGAGCGAGGGGAGGGGCCATTGCCCCCGGCATGGCACGCACCCCCATACATGTAACTGGGGGGGGGAAGGATTGGCGATTGCCCACCCCACCCCCCCCCCCCAACCAGAATTTTCCTGAAGTTTTCCAACTTGTCTACAACTATAGAAAGTAGTGTATTTTTCGTCTTCTTCAGTTTTTTCTCACTAAAACAGCCAAATAACGCTATTTATAGCCTATTTTAGCCCATTGTTGACCAAAAAGTGCCTATTTAGACCCTATTTAGGTATAACTTTTTTACCCTCTGACACCCCCTCTATGTTCCAATCTGCTTACCCCCCCCCCCCCCCGCTTCAAAAACCCGGTTACATGTATGCCCCCCCCCCCCTCCCCGAAAGTCGATTTTTTACATGTCGGATGAAAATTTAAAAAAAACAACAACTTTTTTTCTCAAAAACTCACACGACTTTGCGCTCTTCATATTGGCGCCCTTTTTCGCGTAGATGCTCGCGACGTCGACCGTGTGCGAGGGGCCGGCCGCGTCGCTGGCGTACACCCTCTGTCGGCCGGATTTAAATTCGAAATTCTTCAAAAATTCATTTTCCTCGAAATCGGCGTCGACGAGGAATTCGCGTCGAGGGGGGTTCTTGGAAGAGAACTCGCACTTCGCCCACTCGCTTGACTGGCCCACGCAACGGTACGCGTGGTGAGAGGTGCTGAACAACAATTGCTCGGACACGCACGCACGCACGCACGCACGCACGCACGCACGCACGCACCCACGCAGGCACGCACGCACGCGCAGCACGCGCGCACGCACGCGCACGCACACAAGCACGCAGCACGCACGCGCGCGCACGCACGCACGCGCGCACGCACACACGCACGCACACACACGCACGCAGGCACGCGCAAGCACGGGCACGCGCGCGCAGGCACGCACGCACGCACGCACGCAGGCACGCGCAGCACGCACGCACACACGCACGCTCAGCACGCACGCACACACGCACGCTCAGCACGCACGCACACACGCACGCGCAGCACGCACGCACGCGCGCGCACGCACGCACGCGCAGCACGCGCGCGCACGCACGCACACACACACACACACACACACACGCACGCACACACACACACACACAGACGCGCACGCACCTGTAGACAAGCTGGCCTCCGCCGCACTCCTCGCACTTTTCCAGCGCGCCGAACAACATGCAGTCCGTCAGTCGGTCCAAAATCTACGTTTCGAAATTTAATTAATTTTAATAAAATTAAATGCCAAAATTCGACACCTTGTCATTGGCCGATGGCACCTCCTGGTCGTTTCTCTGCAGCAGCGCCTTCCAGTCCTTCTTGTGCACCTCCGTCTTTAGAGCCTCTCGCAAGGCCCACAAATCTTGCGACTGTTGCTGAAAATATATGAATGAATTTCTCCAATTAAATATTCATGAATTCCACCTTCAGAGCGGCTTTCTCGGAATCCTCGCGAGATCGCTTGGCGCCACCGTCTTTCGCAGAATCGGTCGCTTTGCGCTTTCTGAACAAACGAATGCAAGCAAGGTGACAAAATTTGAAGTTTAAACTAAATTTAAGAATTTAAAATCAGAATACTCCGCCGCCTTCTTCTTGCCGAACACAGCATCGAGCTCGGCGCGCTCCTCCATGGACAATGTCGCGTAGCCGTCAATGCTGAATGACACAAAAATTAGTACACCCAAAAACAAACTCAAACGAAAGGAAAAAACAAAAAATTCATATGTAAAAATGGTCACAGCCATTTGTGCGCAACACCCGAGTGAAACGTCAAGACATTGCCCCTAAATAAACCCCGATTCCACCCCCCCCCCCGTCTACCAATTTGGAAATTCCACCCCCTCGTTTTAAAAGGAAAAAAAACATTTCGAGCACAATACAAGTGCAGTGAGCCAATCCAGCCAGCACAATCCCAAATTCTTACTCGCAGGCTTGTCCGTCAAAGGCCAGGGTCTTGGCGCAGGTGAGGTCGTAATAGGCGCTTTTGAGGCCGATTCTCAGCTGGCCTTTCTCGACGGCATTGCCGCACTTCTTGCACTTGCCCCTCGAGGACTTGGCAACGTCCACCTTCCACTTGAGACCCGACGCTGCAGAACTTCTCGACCGCCTACCGCCTCCACCCCCGCGACCAACGCTGCCCTCTGCAACAGGGAAGAAGAACAGCAAAGTGAACGTGCGTGACGGTGCGTGGGGGGGTTTAACTAAAAAAATGACCTTCTCCTGAATAAACAAGTTTGATAATTGGTCTTTTTTTCTGGAATTTCTTCACCTCACTTAATTTTTTCACCATCTCTATGTCGGTGCCTGTGCGTGCGCGCGTGCGCGCGTGCGTGCGTGCGTGCGTGTGCGCGCGTGCGTGCGCGCGTGCGTGCGCGCGTGCGTGCGTGCGTGCGCGCGCGCGCACCGGCGTCGGCCCTGATCCTCTCCTGATCCTCCCACTTGAGATTGTCCAATCCCCTGACATCGCCCTCGGTCACCTTCTTGGTGACTTTGGTCCAAAAGCACTCGTAGTGGAACCAGTTGTCCTGCAGGCCGTCGAAAAAGGCGCTCGCCGTCCTCAAACTCAGACGCAATTCGTCCTAAAAATCGAATTTGAGAAATTTCAAAAACAAATTCGAAGAAACCTTGTCGATTTTCTCGCGACAGCCCTTGCAGGAGGACCTATTCGACTTGGCGTACTCGGCGGAATACGGCAAGTTGCCGTTGCTCGCCATTGTTGCGACAAAAATTTCGAACAGAACAAGTTCAATCTTGTAAGTATTCAAATGTTAAGCCTACAGTACACTGGATTGTTCAAAATTTGTGCGCAAAATACTGTGGTTAGGAGTTTGAGACACAAGGGAATAACTAGTTCAACGGGGCGAACGGGGCGGACGGGGCAGACGGGACGGGCAATTTTGAAAAGATGCAACAGATGCAACAGATGCAACGATGCAACGAATTCCCTGTTCCCGCCTCCAGTTAGTGAAGGCGGCCACAAAATGTTTCAAACTAAACGGTGTGACGAAAGGGAATGCGAAGGAGGGGGTGGCATACTGGATACGCATAACCGGGTTTTTGAAGTGGGGGTCCGAAACCCTTCTGGGGGTTGGGGGGGGAGGTTACCCAGATTTGAAAATGGAGGGGGGGTCCCCAAGAGGTAAAAATGTACCTGAATACCTAAATAAGTCTGAAAAGGCACTTTTTTGGTAAAAAAATGTTAAAAGAGGCTATAAATAGTTGTGTTTAACTGTTTTTAGGGAAAACACTGAAAAAAAAACGCTACTTTTCGAATGTAGCGGTTGGAAAACTTCAGGCAAATGGGGGGGGGGCTGGGGGGAACTTTCAAATGCCCCCCCAGTTGCATGTATAGTGGGGGGAGGGGTACAGACCCAAAAGTGGGGTGCAATCCCAAAATACTGCAGAACATGGAGTAAATTATGATGAGAGTAGTGTACAATGAAGCGCGGAAATTTACCCCAAAAATTCTTTCACTTTCAACAGTTTCCGCGTCAATTCAACAAACGTAGCAATGCAACCAAGGGAAAGAAATGCAATCCAGCACGCCGTACTCGCACCGCACAAAACTCCACCGCACGCACACATACGACCAACACAAAATGATTACCTACCAGTGGAATGAACGTCAACTTCGCGAATGTGACTTGCACAAATTCCACCCGTACGAATAGCACCACAACGAGGATTTAAGATTCGGATAGAGATCCTTCCTAGCTGAGCGTAGCTCCCGAATTGCGCCTGAAAATGGCACCGGTGCTTATCGCTGAGACGCTCGGCACTTTTGTCGACCATGAACAAGCCAACGCCAAAGCATGGCTTGTAGCGCGGCACCACACACCTGCAAAGTCAAACAGTACCCATCTCGCAAATGATTTTCCACGGCCAAACTACGAACTCATAGCGGCAGTGTAGAGCGCATTCGTCCTTCTTCGCAGTGTACACTTCGCGTTCGTCGTCCCTCTTGTACGGATGCCGCTCCCTGTGGATCAGCATGAGGTCGAACGGCTCGATGTCGTTCACCGTGATCCGCACCTAGTAGCGCACAATTAAGCTGCCAGCTGGCGCCCCCGCGGTGTCGGGCCGACCACCGCACAAGCAACAAGAATTGCGTCCCAAGAACCTTAGTAATATACCCCCCATTTGCGAAGAAAAGTTACGCCCCTCCGTCGCA
>JASAMY010002543.1:0-16572 GCA_030248085.1 Paralinhomoeus sp. GSCO2_6 | reverse complement strand
TATGTGTGAGTGGGAAACACGTGAATTGGGCAATATTTTTTTTAGGTGACGATGGAGAGGGGAGCAAGGACGCTGTGGTGACAGAGGCTGCCGTCAGCTCAAAGCTGACCGGAACGAGCCGGCTGAGGAGGGAGATGGTGGTGTCGATGCTGAGACTGGAGAAGATGGTGAGAACGTGTGTTCAAAAATGTTGTCTGTCTGAGAATGTCTCTCTCTGTCTGAGAACGTGACAAAATGAACTTAATAATGTCATGCACAACATTTAGAGTGGCAGCCATTCGGCGACGGCTTCGTCCAGGGGGAGATCCGTTTGCACAAGGCTCTGAAGAAGACGGTAGAAGACGAGTTCAACATCCCTGCAGTTTTGATTGAGAACAAGGACGAGGCACGGACGAGGTTTCTGCAGGTCTGTTGTCTACATGTGTTGGCTGGAAGTCACGTTCCTAAGAACATGGTGTGAATGTTTTCAAGATACTTTCTGAAGCTGCCGTCAAACTGGGCTGGTGCCCCTACTCCTTCGGCGCCTCTGTGAAGGTTTGGGACTTTGCGATGGATTGGGAGCGAACGGGCCACGGGAGCCAGATCAAGGGGACGCTAGTGGCGGAGTTCAAGTCGAGCGGCGTCCACCTTCTGGGTGTGAAGATGATGGGAGACCTAGTTAGTGAATTGTGTAATGAGTTGGACATATGATGTTGCAAACACTGTATATTTTGTCACTTGCAGTGGTGGTTCTCCCCTGAGCAGGTGTACGGCGACACCACAGCAGAGATGGAACGTACCAGGAGTCGATCTGTCGGTGTGGCTGGGCTGCGTCTGGCCCTGAATCACCACCAACTGACGGGTCGGTCGATTCTGACTCGCTGTGGGCAGCGGATGATGATCGTCCTCGGCAGCGGCGATCACGGTGAATATAGATCTTAGTATGTCTCGTTCTTGGGGGGTTCTCTTCTCAATGTTAGTATGTCTCGTTCTGGAGGGGTTCTGTGATGTTATGTTCACACTGTGTTCTAGGTGTCCTGGGTTGTGAGACGACAGACGGCGCATTGTCTCTCAGCTCATTGAACGCCTCCACAGCTGCTTGGGTCGGCGTTGACGACGTAGTGGAGGTGTTCGACAGGAAAGGCCACAGCCTGTGCACGCGCGAGTTTGTACTTCTGAAGAGCACATATTTTAACATGTGAACCATGTGTTGACTTGCAGCACACCGCGGTCGAAGGTGCGTACAGTGTTGGCGGCGACGACGGAGGTCGTGCATCGGCAGCGGCACAGGAGAGGTCAGTCTGCAAAGCGACAACTCGGACAAATGTTCGAGGAGCCATCGCAAAACAAGGAACCGAGCAAGTGAGGTTCAAAACTAGCGGAATTGTGGTGATTATTCAGCTTTGACCACACTTGCAGATGTCAAAAGCGTGGAATCGACAACGACGGAGGAGTGGCAGCCGACGACGCGGCCATGTCGGATCCATTGTTGTCGTGCACGATCAGCATGTCGGTAAATTCGGTTTGTAGGCAGCTGGCGTCGTTCTCCCCAGAACTTGGCAAGGGCGTCAGCTCGGCTGGTCCGAGCACATCGACTGCTCGAAAGAAGGGGGGAAACTCTTCGGACATGTCAACTACACAGGAGATGCTCGTCGGCTTCGAGAGCATCGTGGCTGGCAGGACCGTTGCGGAATTGGCCGGCGATTTGTCGCATGACAGCAAGCGAGCGGACGACTACATTTCGTCCATCCTTGGAGGTTCTTGCACGCTTTGTCCATCGTCTGCCTCTGGTTTGTTCTGGCCATGTTCTGGATGGCTGTTAAGAGACTCGCCAGGAGTACGACACCCGTCATGTTCAAGCGAGACGCTTCGACGCGGTGCTCGTAGCGAATGCTTTGCGGGCCATGGATCACCGCATGAAGGGCTTGGAGGGCGCCGTACAGCAGAACACAGTGTCCGTCGTGTCGCTGCTCGCGAAGCAACACGGCACAGTTGTGGGCAGCGAATGGGACACGTTCAAACACCTCGCCGTGTCTCTGTTTGGGAAGGACTCTACCAAGGTCATCAAACTCGGTGGTGAGAACGTGTCCTCAGTATTTACAACTAGAACGTGTGTAGAATTTGGGCTTGTGATATGTGAATAGAATGCGTTTAGAAAACCTCTACAGAGAGGCGTGGCAAACGCCTCTCCCTGCGGCGTTGCTAGCGACGCCGCACGCGTCGACAGTACCAGCAGGGGAGGAGGCGAGTGGTGCAACACCAGTTGGTCGGCCCGAAGAGGATGGACGGACGGATCAGTGTGTGGACGTCGCAGAGGAGCCGCCAGCGAAGAAGGTCAAAGTGTCTCAACAACTGGGGTTTGTGGTAATGAGGCATTACATGCGAAACTCACGTAATTTGCATCCTGTGTGCTGTGTAGAGATGCTTTGGCCGCAGCGCAGCAGTGCCTCTTCAGCAAGTCTGAGGTCGCGAGCTTGCCTGGCCAGCCGAACACGGAAGAGCCGGGCGGAGGGCAGGAGAAGGAAGAAGAAGAGGAGGGCGGAGGGCAGGAGAAGGAGCAAGATGGTGGCGATGCGGACGACTTCACGCATGCGGACGACTTCACGCCCGTCGCTGTTGGCGCGTCCGCGATCCCTCCGGAGGTGCCGACGTCGAGCCAAGCCAAGCCGAGCCAAGCGCCTCCTCCAGACGCAGAGGATGGTGATGATTGCATTACGCATTTAAGTAACAGTTCTGGTGGGGTTCTCGTGGGTGTGTCAGCTTCTGTCACGTGTCACGTTCTGGTCACTTTCAGACAAAGACGCGTTGGGGGGAGAAACGTCGGGAGGGACGCGCAAGCCGGCGAAGTACGTCTTGGCTCGTGTGGGGTCTCGCTCCGTGCTGTAGTAATTTCACAATGATATGTAGAGCGGTGCCGCTGTCGTCGCTGCTCGTGAAGAAGCAGCTACACACGAAGGAGGAGGTGGCGACGGCATTCGCGGATGGGTTCAACATCAAGTGGACGACGTTCAAGTGGGGTGGTGGGCCGCTGCGGCGAGAGCAGTACCTCTGTTCAACTGAGGACTCCGTCACAGGAGAGCCGTCCTTGGTGGTCGCGACAGTGAGGCGGGAGGTGCTGCGAAACTTTGCAGTCATGTTCTGGTGGGGTTCCAGTTGGGTGATCAGTTTGCGTTCTAGTCGCACAACGGCGCGCCAAAAGTGGACGTGCCGGACGTTGGGGCCGCTGGCTACCAGAACTTCATGAGCTTCAGCGGAACGACTCTAGAAGACGATCTGGACGTCACCCTCGTGAGCAAGTACCTCTGCTACGGGCTGAATGACACTGGTTAGTTTCTTTTCATTTGTTTTTCCTAAACGTCTATCCGTTTTGCCTACACACAGGCGCGAACGCACTTGTGCTGTGCATGTCGACGGGGGAAATGCGCGCCGTCCTCTTCTATGACTCCACGCCGCACTTCTCAACAAAGCTGATCGACAGGGCGTTGCGTAGCTGCACCAAAGGCGAGGAGATTGTCGAGAAGGTGGCATTCTAGAAGCTCGGAAAGCTGGTGTCGAAGGCCGACCGGGACGCACGACTGAGCTCCAACGAGCAGAAAGTCAATGCCGTCGTCCGCTTCTGCAAAGAGCAGGGCAAGATTGTCTCGCCCAAGAATCTGGACGAGCTGCGAACTCGGGTACGATGCTGTGACATAGAGCACGCAAGTTTTACACACGTTCTAATCACGTTCGAACGATTCAGACGGTGAATTCGCTCTCGCGCCACCAGCAGCAGCTGAAGCTGACGAAGGAGGTGGGCAACGAGAAAATGATCGTGTCCATACTGTAGCCATGCAGTTGGCCTCGAATTCATGGCAAGATGTTTGTGTCACCTGTTGCGTTGACAGCGTTGACGAAGTAAAGGGTTGAGCGAAGGTGGTGTGCTGCGCTTGTCTGTCACGTTCTCAGAACATTATTTTTGATGTGCAATGTGTGCCGCGTGCCAGACCAACAACTTCAGGTCATGTTCTTACTTCTATAATTTTATGTTTCGTTCTGACTCACCGTGCAGTGGCAATTGTTTTGTGTATAACAAATGGACAATGAGCCTGACGAGCGGTCCTCTACTTCCACTGCCTCAGAACAGTCGTTCTCAGATGTGGCTAGTGAAACAGATTCTTCCAGTGTCGGGGACGAAGATGACACAACAGTGGCAGCCTCCTCGGCACTGCAACGACGTTGTGCTGCACGACGTACGTAGCCCACCATTGTGTCAACATGCCCAGAATGCTGCATGAGCCATTCACTGCTTGAACGTGATTGGAACGCCACACACCTGCAATCGCAAAACTTTAGCACCCATGCACTTGCATTCAGAGGCACGTCCAAAGCAGGTGCAGAGACGTGCGGGCGCTGCGGGCGCTGCCCGCAAGGCAAAGTTGTCATTAAAAAGCGCCACTGATGTGGACACTTATGTGTGCCTGGATTACTCAGCACCGCAGGCCTCCTGGTCTGATGCGATGAAAAGGAACGCAGTGAGAATCGACGGTGTCCTCAATGTCCGAGATGGTTTTGCCTGGACTGACAAAGAACCCGCTTTATCGGTGCAATGTTATGTAGAACATGACCAGAATGTGCGTACGTAGTAATGGTTCATTCAGCCAAGGAGGCCCTACACGGGCCCAACACCTGGTCCCACTCTATTCCAAAGTGACACCTCTGAAATCCAGATTTTCCTTTCCGTGGCCCAATACGTGTTGGCAGTTTGGCTGACTTTTTCAAACAAATATGCAATGCTCTCATTGGGCACCTCTGCCAATCCGTTTGACCGGTTTGATACAGCAGCTTATCTGGGAGCCGCCCTCTTGTTTTCTGTCTGCCAATGCATCGACGTACGTTCTCTCTATTGCTTCCTGCCCCTTTGAGAACGTGACCATTTCTATGTTTTGTTCAGCGAAAAATGCTTTGGTTCGACCCCATCTGTAAAAATGACTGGCTTGTGGAAATGTTGCCGTACAACAGATTCCTGACCATTGAAAAATTTTTGCGATTCTACGACCCAACAGCAGCAGCTGCAACTGGAGAATCTGACCCAAGATCTACAAATTACAACCGAAATTTTAAAGTGGAGCCTTTGGAAAAAGCTTTTAATATTGGTGCCCACATGAATTACGTTCCATCAATATGCGTTGCTATTGATGAAAACGTCATTTCCTCAAAAGGGCGACATCCCTTTCGAACACACAATCCAGGAAAGCCTGGTAACAAGAGGTACGGAATCAGAACATACGAACTGTCAAGCGAGGGAGGGTATGTGAACCGGTTAGTGACCTGTGTTGACCACTTCATTCTAAGTACGTTCTAAGGTTCACATTCCCTTCAGATCGCTCATGCACAATGTCAGACCTATGCGTTTGGATCCTAAAGGAAAAACTTTTGCCAAGGTCTGGGAACTTATGTTTGGGGAGGAGTTATATGACGACAACATTCCTATCACAAATTATTCATATGGAGATCAAGGGCGCATAGTCAGTACCATTTTCATACATACTTTCATACCATACTAAAGGACCACAATTAAGCTATTTGTGGACAACTACTACACGGACGTAGCTACGTTTGTTGCCCTACATGGTCGCGCAACTGATGCTGTTGGGACGCTCAGAAAAGGTCGCTCGTTTCTGCCTAAACCGATACTGGTGTCGACCAAAACGCAAGTGAGATGCTTGTCTGTCACATTCCTGTTTCCTTTTCGCATTTTTTTGCACAAAAACATGTCCAGAACATGACAACCATCCCAAACATGTCTAGAACACGATAAGCTCATCCACTTCTAGAGTCGTCCCTTTGAGTTCGACAAAGGAACCAGCGTCTTTGCGTTCGGCAATCAAGCGAACTTGACAATTTGTAATTGGCTCGACAGCAAGCATTGTATGCTCCTCAGTACTCTTCCTCACATCACAAATTCCATTGGCGAGTGCAGGAGACGCACCGTCGACAAACAGACCAAAAAGTATAGCCTCAAAATACATACCCAGCTGCTCCTTTACAAGCTCTACTCAAAGCACATGTGAGGATGCATTTTTTGTCGTGTTCTGACCATGCATGTACAGCGTTCATGTTCCAGGGGATACGTTGATCAAGGAGACCAGATTATGGATCATGTCAAACGTGGGACACGACGCATTAAATGGACAAAAAAGTTTTTTGACCATATTCTGGAACTCTGCTTTCTGAACACGTTCTGTATCAAAAAGTTTCTAGTGGATGACAAAAAATACTCCATGCTGATCTTTAAAAGAACTCTAATGGAGCAGTTCATGCACGCCAGCCTACTGAAAAAGGTGCATGACTGTTACACCACATACTTCCATTAATTAACCTTTACTTCAGCCTGAATCTAAGAAGCTCCATCTCAGAAAAAAAGAAAATTCGGAGGTAACCGTCAATTACCTCCTTCAGTCTGGACATAACCATGAGCTTATACCTGGGAATGGCAATTCAAAGGTCGGAAAACGTGGAAGATGTGGCTGCCACGGAGGAAAAATGATTGTGCAGTTGCATGACCGACCAGTTCAGACTAGGATGCACTGCTCTGAGTGCAAGGTGCCCCTCTGCTCAACAAAGTGCTACCTCTTGTGGCACTGTCAAATTAAACTGATCTAAGGACACTCACCAACAATGCTGCTCAATGTTACTGCGATTTGTTTGTTGGGCGAATCTTGTGTGTCACATTCTAGCATTGTGCGTCGCGTTCTAGGATTATGAGCAGAGAAAATGGTGTGTAGTGTGGTGTTGGCTTACGTTCCACAGAACCGCATACACGCTCCGGCAGAACGGCCATACACATTTGTTCCATTCACGTTCGATACACGTTCCATTGAGCACGCTTGAACGCAGCAGCAACACAGTGGGAACTAAAAAATGCACGGTTTTCTACACGTTCTCATGCGTACTTTCCTTAGTGTCATGTTCGAGACACGTTCAAGAAAAGAATCCAAACAGAATATGACTTGAACGTGACCAGAAAAATGGTGTTGAACGTATCTCGAACAGCCCATTTTGCGGTAAAAATCGTGCCATGTTCGTATTTTGTCAATTTTGACACGGCGTGTCGATATGACCGCGCAATGCTGGAGGAGGTAGGCCGTCGTCGAGAAGGGCACGCCCACTGAGCTGTCCCACAGCGACGCCATCCAATAGCCTCAAACCGAATGGATGCCCCAATGAGGACGGACGGTTGCGGCGGACGTAGGGGGGGGGGGGGTGGCACCTCCGAATCGAGCGGTGGCCCTCTTGACGAGCGCGTCGACGCGCGCCTGTCGCTCAGGGTAGGCGCGAGTCGAGCAGTCAGGCAGACGGCTGTGCACGGCGTCGACGAGCGCGCGTAGCAGCGGATCGTCGCACTCGTTTCGGTAGTCTGCAAGCGAAAGGCGCTGCGCCGTCACGACCAGACGAGGGGTCGTGGAGGCTCACTCGTCTCGAAGGAGCCTCGCGTCGGACCGTCGTCTGGCAAGTTGACCGGAGCGACGCTGAAGGGCGCGAGGGCGGTGCAGTGGCGCTGGGCGCTGACGGGTGGACGGCGATCGGAAGGAGGGGGACTCACGCGTGCACGTAGAGGTAGGGATAGTAGTAGCTGCAGAAGCACTTGAAGTCGAAGTAGCTGCCGGTCACCTTGCAGACGTCGCCGCGCTCCTCGGACGGAGGCGACGTGTAGGCGAAGTAGGGCGAGCCGACGAAGCCGTTGCTGCCCCGGAACGCCAGCACGTTGTGCGGCTCTGCACGCACGCCAATTTCGCATAGAACATGTTTCAACGTGCTCGAGGGACACCCACTCTTGTACTCGCGTTCGTAGATCGCTCTCGTCTTGGCGGCGGCTTCGACGAGCGTCTCCGACGACTCCTTCTGCTCCTGGTAGCGGTCGTACATGGCGCTGCACTTGGGAGACAGCGGCGGCTGTTTCGAGCCGCCGCCACTGCAGGCGGCCGCGGTCGACACGGCTCCCAACAGCAACACTAGTTGACCTTGCATCGCTCTTCCAGCGAGCGACCTTCGCTCTGACCGATCCCGACGGCGGCACGAGCGAAGCAGCACGAGACCCGTAGATAAGGGCTAAGAAGCGGCGGGCGAGACTTTTGAAGAAGGCGTAATACTCGAGTGCTACAGAAAGCGTGTTTGGCATTACGGGAACGTTCGCCCACTCGCAATTTCTTTGTACACTTCGGCATTGACACAGATGTGAGAGTGGCCGATCTCGAGTGCGACGTTCTCGAGGACTGCATTCTCGCCGGTGCACGGGCGTCGCTTCCAGCAGCACCGACGCCGTCGCGTGCAACGGCCGTGCTCTTGCAGACGTTATCGCATGGAAGCCGATTACTAGAAGAGAGGAGCAAGACTGTCTGCTCGGCGCAAAATTGAAGCAGGCGAAAACTGTCCTAGCCAACAATGAAGCCTCTTCGTATCGCGTGCCTGCTGCTGTTGGCGAATGTCCTCTGCGACGCTTGCTTCCGAAAGAAGAAACCAGGTTGAGGTAGTGTACTAAATATAAGTAACTTGTGTCAGTTTGCTTGTGCAGAGCCCATCGAGATCGCGGGCGGTGCGGAGACGCGCACCGTGACGGTGCGGCTAGACAAGGCCGTGCGCGAACTGATCAGTCGGAACGCGGTGAACGTCGCCGACGGAGGACTGGCCACGTTCAAGGTCGAGGTGGTCAAGAGCGACGTCGACAGTCTGCAGGCGGAGTGGCGCGTCTCCGAAGGATGGGCCGACCATCTGACGCTCGAGCTGGCCTTCGACTTCCCGGCGACACTCAAGCAGCAGGTCAAGGCGCCCTCCAACGTCCGACTTACCTGCCCGCTGGGCGGCTGCGTCAGCGTGCTGCGCCTGAGGACGCGCCAACTCCTAAGCGCCCGTGCAGAGGGCAACGCCGCAGTCGCTGTCTTCTCCGAGTCCGCCGACCTCCGTTTCCAGACCGACAAGACGTTCCATGCCAGCGCAGCAGGATCCGGTATGGCGTCCTGTTGGTGTTCGCCCGCCACTGTCGCGCTTCACTTGCTGGTATCGCCAGGTTTCGTCTCGGTCAGCTCCGTGACGGCAGCGTCTCTGGCTGCCTCGGCGGATGAGAACGGCGAGGTGCAGATCGTCGACTCGTCCTTTGAGACGGCCAGCGTGTACGCGTCGGCGCACAATGCGACGACGGAGCCGTCGTCGGCCTTTCCCGCGTCCGTCACCGCCTTCTACGGCGTCGACATCGGCTCGCTGGAGGCGACCGCGAGAGAGGGAGGCGTCGTCCGCGCCACGGGAGCGGAGGCGCTGACGCTGACGCTGATCGGCTGCAACGAGATGCACTACTACGCCAGCAACCCTGATGCCACTCTCGTCATCAACGACGACAGGAACAAGAAGGACTGCTCCAAGCTGACGACTTTTATCGGTGCACTGCCTTTGTTCGCTCGTCCGCCGTGTTCGCCAGACCAGTCCGTGACGCGTCAACTCGTGCTATCCAAATCTGCAGGCGACGTCAAAGGCTCCGGCGTCAGCGTCGTCAAGGATTGGAAGCTTCGGGGTCCTCTGGACTCGATCCGGCATGACGACCCATTTCTGGTGCTCGAGGTGGCCAAGTCGAGTGCCCGACAGGACGACGCCAAGTGGGCGGTGGATGAGCAGTGGGCTAAGCGGCTGAAGATCGTCCACGGTCTCTACTACACGCGGCTCGACGTCGGCACGATCCACGAAGACGTGCTCGGCCGCTTCCGCTGCCCCACCGGCAAGAGCTGCGTCAACAAGGCGACCGTACATACGCCGACGCTCAAGGAGGTCGCGGTCAGCCGCTCCGCCAGCGTCGTCGGCGCTTCCGGCAGCGTATTCAAGGAACCGAAGATTAAGCTCAGCGCTGCCGAAGGTGGGGGAGGGGGTGGGCCAGTGGACGACTCCGGCGACAAGCGAGCGACCCTCTTGCAGGCGGATCAATCGTTCTCGGCGTCGACGCGAACGAGCTGGACGTGACGGTGGGCCGCTACGGACGACAGCGGCTGTCGGGTTCGGCCAGGAGGGCGCGCCTCGTCGCCGACACGCCGACGAGAGCGCCGGCCGTGGACGCGTCGAGGCTCGAGATCGGCAACGCCGTGGTGACGGTGCTGGGCCAAGGCGACGTTTACGTGCGCGTCGCCAAGCACCTCAAGGCCGACATCCGCGGCGACGGCAACGTCTACTACGCGGGCGCGGCCACCGTTGAGCGCGTCGGCAATGGCAAGGGCCGTCTTATCAAGCGACTCGCCAGCCCACCGACCCTCCACTGACGTCCATTCCGAAGACTCTGCAGTGACCCCATTACCGTAAATCCTCCAATAGTGCCCCGGGGCACTATTTTTTCAACCTCTCCTTACCTGGGGGCACTATTGGAGGGGGCTTCTATTCTTAAAAACCTAAAAATTTTGAATGGTAATGCTAGTTTTGCTGTCAAAATTGCCGGTTTTCGGTGATTTTGATCACTTTTGCCACATTTATTGGTTGATTTACCGTGAATAGTTGCTGAAACGTACTATTAGTGGTTAGTGTACACGATATAACGTGTGTGTTAGAGTTGGGAAAAATACGTTTTGACTTTGGACTGACGTATTTTTTTAAAAAAGTACGGTATTTTTTTGAAAAAATACGTATCTTTTGTATTTTTTTAGAGTACGTATGTACATGTACCATACCTCATAATAAGCCATCAGCAAAGTGCCCAAAGCTTAGAAATCGGTACACAAAGTAGGTCGAACGCTGCAAAACTGCGCAAGCACGCAAGTGAATGTGTACTAGTTACTAGTGTGTGTGCGTACGTGTGTGTGTGTGTGTGTGTGAGGTGAGTGTGTGGGTGAGTGGTGCGTAAGCAGAGTAATGAGCGACCAGGAGATTTGGCATCCAACATAGTGAGTGAGCAATGGGCCACGCAGCTAAGAACGCGACACAGGGCGCGACGCAGAGATTGTGGGCGCAGGGAGGAGCTAGCAATAGCAAAAGCTAGCAATGAAGCTAGCAGAACCAATTGTTGGGTCCGCGTCCGCTGCGTCCGCAACCTGTCATAAGCGAAACCTAAGCGTCATAAGAATATGTTATGTAAGACAAATCGTCTTGTGTACTCCACCACCCACATAACATATATATATATATATACTCTTTGATGGTGGATACACTGATTAACAACGATTTTTTTATTATTTATTGCAGGTTGACCCAACAAAATACACGCTTACGACTCCGATTTACCACTATGACCTTACGATTCCGACTACCACTGTATTTTTTAAAAATAAGATACAGGCGGCGACGTACTTTTTCAAAAAATACGTGTATTTTTTTGAAAAAATTCGTTTGAAAAAATACGCGCCCAACTCTAGTGTGTGTACGCGATATAACTGTACCTACCACTATATTTTTGCCCATAAAAGGCACATGGCACAACATACCCCTTACCCCCGGGGGCACTATTGGAGGGGGGCACTATTGGAGAGGAGTTTGTATTGAAGGATTTACGGTAGATTGCTCCTTTTCCATTTTTTGGTCACCAATGAAGTAATTCTCGAGAAACGAAACTGTTGTCCACGCCAGAGCACGCGGTCCCGGCATCGAATATGACAAGAGTATCGATCATGTCTTGTCTGCATCACTTTACATAGGCGATGCGCTGACGGACGGCTTTGTTGTTCGAGCGTCGCGCGTCGCCGCTTTCAAAGACGCGGTCGCCAACAACGCCGTCGTCGTCGTCGTCGTCGTCGTCGTCGTCGACGCCGCGGCAGCTTGCCGAAAATTCCGACTCTAATATTGAAGTGGCTGCGCTCGCCGGCGCTCGCCGGCGCGGCCGCCCGAGCGCAGGCCACGAAGCCAGTGAGCGTGCAGCACAGAGCCATCTACCAGACTACCGCTTCTTGACCTGGGACCCGTTGCATAAACACTTGTAAGCCTAACGAGTTACAAGTTACAAACAAGTTACAAGCGTTTCTTTCCGTTGCATAAAAAAAATCAGTTACAAGGTGGTGGATGACGCGTAGGCACTGACGAAGCTGACGAAACTGCACGCGCGCGTGATATTGTTGTTGGCCGCCGTGGTGCAGCAGCGCAACATCTGATTCGCGGTGCGGTACGCCGTTGCGTTGCGCACAATGCGGTTCGGTGACTGACCGCGAGCACTGGCGGATCCAACGATTTTCTGACAGAGGGCGGAAAAGGTCAATTTATTCACCGCACAAACTACACTACAATGGAATAGACAAAAATGACGGATTTTGTAGCTCCATTACGAATCAAACGTGAGTTGGAAAAGAACCACAGCGCCGCAGGCGAAAATTTTGCGCGTTTGAGTGCCTAAGTGCAAGGGAAACGTAAAAATCTGCCTATTCCACCTTGTGCTCGCCCTTCTTTCCTACTTCTCCCCCTGATCTCTCCCCCTCTTCTCCCCCCCCCAATTCTGAGCTGACAGGAGGGGGAGACCCCCCCTCTCCCCTTGTCTGGATCCGCTAGTGACCGCGAGTCTGGACTGGACTGCACTGGACGTTTTATTCGGACAACCCATTACACAGCGTAGAGCCGTACACCATTGAGACAATCGGGGGAGGTCGATTGCACACCCAAACCGCGTCACATCACATCGGTTCGTCAATTTACGCACACGGGTTTGACGAGCTTCCGGGTTACCAGAGATTCAACGATATCGCCCGATTTTACAAACCTCTAGAGCGCTTTGTAGGGAAGGTTCACAACGTGTTCACTTAGCGCGTTCCACAGTCTACATGTTGAGTACAGGAACAGGTTTCCTCCGATTGAAAACTCGCCTCGTGTCCAGTTCTGTTTTAATTCGGGTTGACGCGTCTGTTGCCACCATTGGCCATAGCCAGTTGAGACTGAGAGGCCGTTTCACGAATTCGCATTGTAACATTCGCATGGCAATGCAGCACTTTTCACTGGATGGCTCTGGTTCTGTGTTGTCGTCGTCGCGCTCAAATTTGGCGGCCGCTCACGTGGCTTCGCGAGGATGGGGTATCGGCCGCTCGTCAGCGCCTGGAAGTTGGCGATGGCGTTCTACAGGCTGCTGGCCGAGTGACCCTTCTGAATGTCAGCAGAAATCGAATTGGTATCCTTCAGGCTACAGCTGGTATGGCCCCGCAGGACTTGATATGGAACCGATTAGCTCGCGCGAGTACGAGTAAATTGGGTAACAACTGCACGCGAGGCGCAACCGTTCTTCTCGGCCGTTCGTCCGATTCCGGGACGAGCCAGTGCGGTACGCGTCCGTCCATTCTTGACGGAGATCCCAAAGAGAGAGAGACTGACTCTGCGACATAGAAAAAGTGATCGAAGTCACTGAAAAATCGTCAATTTTGACTCGAAATGAGCATTTCCATTCCAAGGTTGATAGCTTAGGTTGAAAGTGTAGAACCCCCCTCCAATTGTGTCCCGGCTAAGGCAAGGTTGAAGACATAGTGCTCGGGGGCACTATTGGAGGATTTACAGTATCTAAGTATGTACACAACATACGTAGTTTGGCTCTCGTCCAATAGATGCACATTGCTGTTGAACCACTTCTGAGAATTTGTAGCTGGTGTCCTGAGTTGTAGCGGCTAGCCACCAATTAAATTCTTGATTGTCGCTTCTCAGGCATTTCGTGCAGTGGCACAATACATACGTACCTTTTGAGCCCTTGGGTCTAGTTGCCCTTCCCTTGCCCTTCTGATAGGTTGCACCATTCCCACAACTGCCAATTAGCAATTGGGATTGGTCTGGGAATGAGGGTCGTTGCCAAGCCAACAGTTTAACTTCGAATCGCCTTGCCTTGACTTGACTTGCCACATGACTTCAACCGCCTTTACGCGAGGACAATTTCTAGTTAGATCTGAGATCTCAAAGGGTACCTGTTGTTACCATACCCATACCTGTGTTTGACTTATACTGATCTTTTGGTCAAAAATGGTCAAAAAGTACTCAAAACCCTATTATCAGCCCCCTCCCCATAATTGTACACCCACAAAAGACCAGAGTTTATGGACCCCTCCCCCTATAATTACTCCCCCTCTAAATGGCAAATTTTTGCCATGTCTGGGTGTACATACCTATGTATATACTAGGGATGAGCATGGGCCGGGCCGGCCCGGCCCGCCCCGGCCCGGCCCGGCCCGTGGGCCGGGCCGGGCCGGAATTCCAGGCCCGTTTTGCGGGCCGGGCCGGGCCGGGCCTGTGTTTTGAGGGTGCGGGCCGGGCCGGGCCGGGCCGGACGTTCTTGGCTGGCCAACGTAGATAGCTACCTATGTAATGCATTGTAAGTATCGGCGACTATTCTGCACCGTATTAGCAACTTTGTATTATATGACGCGCGTCTTTCGCGCTCAAATGGTGCAAAGGCCGTAAAATGGTTGTGAACTGCGATTCTGAGAAGTGGATGCGCCATTCCGTTAAGTAAATCACGCAAATTGGCATACGGTATTTCAGTAAATTGTACACTGTAGTGACTGTACTTATTTCGTGTTGCGGGCCGGGCCGGGCCGGGCCTGCGATATGGAGCAGTTGGACGGGCCGGGCCGGGCCGGGCCTGGATTTTGAGGGTGCGGGCCGGGCCGGGACGGGCCGGACTATCTGGCGGGCCGGGCCGGGCCGAGATGTGCAGGCCCGTGCTCATCCCTAGTATATACCATGTACATAATAATCGCGTATGTGTATAATTCGCCTAAAATTCGCGTAGAAATTGCCTCCACGCGCTTCGCGCCAACAACGCTGCACACACATCGACCGTTCCAGTTTATTAGCCCCCCCCCCTTTTATAACTTCAGGGGGGATCGTCTCTCAAATGTGTACTAAAATAATGTGTCATACTAAAAAATACTAAAAGGAAAGTAAACAAGACTAAAAAAATAATAGTGAAATAATAATACTAAAAAATATAGTGTGGTGTTAAAAAGTGTTGAAAAAGTATATTTGCATAACTTATTTAACTTACATTTTTAATATAAAAAAAATAATAAAAAACGACTTATTTAACAGTTTTTCAATTAAAAAAAAACATTTCTCAGACATACAAGTCTCGCAGGTGACAGCCGAAGTTATTTCTGCCAATCTAGTCAAGCCTAGGCCAAAAATAAAAGCAAGGACGGACAAGTATAGTTAAGTTAGAAGTTAAGCACCTAAACATACGCTTAGGAGTGAAGCGACAGCCGACAAAATCTGCGTAACTTTCAGTGGCACCATTAGACCTCTATATCATTCGCTTTTTAATAATATTGACATTATTTCTGCGGTTTCATACCCGATTTCGCCAGTGAAGGAGAACCGCCTATACAGCTCTCTCTCTCAAATCCTCATCTCTGCCGCCAGCAATGGCATGCAGAACTCGAGCGAGCACTCAGGCCAACTTTGGCGGGAGCTTCAGGCGTGCGCTCGCTCGAGTTCTGTCTGCTGCGCTGCCATTACAGATTCAAATGGAAGCGCGAAGCGCGTTCGCACTTGCGACATCCCTACGCTGACAGCTGACATCCCTACGCTTCGTAACAACAAAAAATTCAATCTAGGTACCTAGTTTTCAAGAAACACAACCTGCATGACTGATCGCGAGCTGCCTTGATCATGAGTCTTGAACATGGGCAGATGCGGTACTCTAGACTCAAGCACTTGCTCGACTGTGCGTGCATTCGGCTGCACAAGTGCGTGCTCGAGTCTTCAAGACTCAAGCAAATGCTAGGCTAGGTACATATGTGGTATTTCGACTGTGCATACGCGCCCGAAAGTCTGAAAGGACCCCTCAAGAGCGGTAGCGCCCAAAGCGGCGGAACGATCTAGCGGAGCATGGCTTGCGACTGGGCTTGCATGGTCAACTTGAGTCAAGACCTCATCTTCCTCTTCACCACACCAGTTTACGTTCTTGTTGTCGTGGCCTGCGTCAAAGAGAAAGTGTTCGGGAAGAGTTTCCTGCTCTTATCCATTTCCCTGGCCTGCATGGACATTCTAACTGTTGCCTCCTACAAGGTTTGCATCACCCTGCCAAATAGAAACATTCTCAGGTCGGAGAAGCAGCGTGGCAAACAAAATCGGCTGTACACTACTTTGTTACACCGTTGCAGACCTGTACACGTAGGTACTTGTAGGTAAGCCGAAAACTCAGTGACGTCGCGGCAGTGAAATTCACAAATCTCTCTCAAATCCACCTTTTGAATTGTTCGGTTCATGTGCGTGAACTCGTTTGATTGTGGCTGTGGCGCGGTTCCCTGAGAAAGGAAATTAGAAACAATCAGGTGACGCGTATGTAGCTGCAACGATGTCGATACATGTATGTATAATCGCCGTGTCCGTATTGTGGTTGTCTGGAAGGAGAGACGGTAGGAGGGCACCCTCAGGCAGGGAGCGGTAGGAGTACACGCTGCTCTGCTCGCTCGCAGTCCTCTGTTAAATAACGGGAGCATCGCGCTCCTGAGAGCCGAGCGCGCATTGTAATGATTCAGAGTCGACGACGACGTTGGTGCGCCACCAGCCCGCCGTTTCGACATCGACTGGTGCTGCTAGCCACGGCCAACCGCAGTCGAGGCAGACGAGGGCCGCTGTCTTCGACCTGCGCACACACGCGAGCCACAGAGCGGAGCGGTCGACGCACGCATG
>JASAMY010003699.1:0-16577 GCA_030248085.1 Paralinhomoeus sp. GSCO2_6 | reverse complement strand
AGCGGGAACAAAGATGAACGAGAATCGAAGATTGAATGTTGGGTATACAATGTACTTTACTCAAGATTGTGAAATGATGGTGCATATCACTTACTGTAAGGGCAAGCCACATATTAAAAATTTAAGACGGGCAGGGTAGCGAAATTATTTATGCAGAATCTTTGGCTGTGTGCTCTGTCCACCCATACAATGCCTAATGAATGATGCGCATCGTCAGAGAAATGAAAGAGTTTGTGAGGGTGGATTGATAGTGGTAGTGTTGTGGCTGTGTGCGATGGCTCGCACAACAAACGCCGAATATGTGACGTGTTGCTGCGCTTGGTTCGATTATACACGGTTTGTCCAAACTGAAGTTGATCATCTGATGAAGTGGCTACTTTTAATACCGCGTTTTTTCAAACTGGGCCTAAATGAGCGTCACATATTCTCCTTTTTTTGCAGCCACCTGCAAAATTTTCCTTAATACAGTGTTTTTTCGTAAAAGAAAGATTAATCAAAAACTCACGCACGCACACACAGCAGCAGACCGGAACGGACGCATGCTCAGTGTTGCACCAGCTTATGAAAAGCGTGTACCACTGTACACATTGTGCGTGCGTGCGTGTGTGTGTGTGTGTGCGTGCGTGCGTGCGTGCGTGCGTGCGTGCGTGCGGGTGTGCAGATGTGTCATTTTCGTGTATCAGGGGCTGTAGCGAGCATTCGTCCATAAATATTTTTCCCAGCTTAAAAAATTTTGGTAAAAGAACCTAGAAAAGAGACAAAAAATGTGGAATGGACTGGAGACACTGTAGTAAAGCAACGCTGATGGGTTTCCCGCGGGGACACGTGCAAAAGCACAGGCAGGCGTTACTGGGATTCGAACCAGCGACCACTTGATTTAGGGAACATGGTAAAAAGAAGAATGTGCCCAGTAAACCATAGCTCACGATCTATGGCACGTAGCAAGAGTCCCTCCGGCGATTTCATTTTTTGATGTGGAGCATAGATGCCTGCAAGGTTTCATTTCAATTGATGCAGGCGCGAGTGGGCGACGAACCAAAAAGCTTGGCAGGACCCACTTTTCATAACATCTCCAGAAACTTCTCGGTAATGCACAAGCGTATGGAAGCGTGTTATGACTTAAACGATTCCCCCTTTGAATGCGCTTCTTTTGAGCTATCACGCGCCAGAATTCGTTCAGGAAATCAAAAATAATGATCATAGTTCCAAATTTTGCCCAAAATGGGGGTGCGCTAAGAGGGTCGAGCTGCGAAACATGGAAATCGGAGCGCTCCCATTGTCGAAAGTGACCTATTCCAGGTCCAGACGAGTAACTTTCATCATTACAGCACAGCTCTGCGACGAACGGTTGAAGCGCCTATTGCTAACAAAATTTCCCCAAAATTACCGAAATTTGAGTTGGCAATATCTCAAAGTGTGATGAGAATTTCAAAGGTCATGCAAGCGCCGTGGACTCACCGTCAGAAATAGTTCACGAAACTCAAAAAACATTTGGGGGTTTACTCGGCATTTTTTCGAGTTTTACTCTTGTCAGATTTTGGTCCAAAAAACGGTCCAAAACAAAAGAACAAAATCGGCCATAAATCGAGATCCGTAGCACCTAAAGAAATTTCCCTTGGAGGCACAAACCGCCTGCTCACGCCAAGTTTTGTCCGAATCGCCTGTAGCGTTCCAGAGCGGTGGCCCAAAAAGTGTGTGCAGAACAGGAAAAAAAAAACACCACTTTTTCGGAACATTTTCGGTCATTTCGTCTCAATGCGCTGGACTACCGAAACGCGGGATGGCTTATTCGATTCCGGTTTAGGAGGCGGTTCTTTTGAGCTGTCATTCGCCAAAATCGGTTCCGGCAATCAAGAGTTATAAGCGACTAAAAATTCTACAAACCGCATTGAGGAAGTGCTCACATATTAGGGTTGTACGCTGACGCGTACACCCTGATTTTTTGTTGCGTTATTCTAGGTGTGTTCTGCGCCCAAGAATTTTGCGGCCTCTATTGGGGATGCAACCATCCCCATCACGCTCTCATGAAGCAGTGCTTAGTCCAACTCAAAGGTTTGTTTGTTTGTCTGTCTGTTTGTTTGTTTGTTTGTTTGTTTGTTTGTTTGTTGTTTGTTTGTTTGTTTTTTTGTTTTTGTTTGTTTGTTTGTTTGTTGTTTGTCGTTGTTGTACTTCGGACAACCTTGCACAGCATGGGGGCATTGAAACAAGGGGGGTGCGATAGAGGCTACCGTAAATCCTCTAATAATGCCCCCCCCCCTTACAATGGTGCCCCCGGGTCAAGAAGTGCCGTACGATTTGAGTCATACAGGGACACAGATCAAGCAGCAGTGATGTAGAAGTGGTGTGTACGCAGCTGCGCCCATTGAATGAATGACGTTCCAGGCACATTGAACTGTTGTTAATCACCTAAAAAACGCAAAAAAAATTCAATTCCAATAGTTAAATAGTTGAAAGTATTGGAGGCTTTACTGTATACGCATCTATCGCGTGCGCATGTACCGTTCACGTGGCAGCCTCGACTTTGAAAAGCCGTGATTTGGAAAAAAAAAATAAAAATGCGGATGTGTTTTTTGATGTTTCACTTTCAGATTTCAAGTTCGAGCCCGTGTGGCTGGAGGAGAAGGACGGCCACGGTCCCTGGCTGGTGGGCGGCAACGCGTTCGAGTGCGCCCTGCTCAAGGTTGGCTAATTAGCTGAATTAATTAATTACCGTAAACCCTGTAATTAGCCTCCCAGGTGCTAATCATTTTGTTCGAGCCGTAGGAAACTATAATCATAGGGGGGGGGGGGGGGGGCTAATAGACTGAAAAGGTCGATGTGTGTGGGGAGCTTTGTTGGTGCAAGGCGCGTGGATGCGATTTGTAAGGGGCGCTGCGTGGATGGGTTGGTACCATACCTGTAACTGGGGGGGGGGTGGGAGACGGAAAAAAGCCCGCTGAAAAAATCCCGTCGGAAAAAACCCCCCTGAAAAAATGCCCGTCGAAAAAAGCGCGCCAAACTTGCGCGCGCGCGCGCGCAATTTCTGGTTTAATTTTGCTTCCTAATTTGTCGTGCTCTTCTGTTTCCTATTTGCTCTGTCTGTCTGTCTGTCTGTCTCTCTCTCTCTTTCTCGGCCGTCGTCTGCGCTCCTTTAATGGCGGCGGCGGTGCTTTCGCAAAAGGGCAGGGAGAAGCGCGCCTTCGGCGGCTACATGTACGAGTTCAACAAGCTCTCAGCTGACGGCGCCATTCGGTTCTGGCGCTGTGAAAGGGCGCGCGTCACTCGCTGCAAGGGGCGCCTCTGGACCATACCTGTAACTGGGGGGGTGGTTGTGGGGGCTTTGGTGTCCCCCCACTAGTTTTTCAACCACACCCCAACTCCCCCCCGACCCCCCCCCCCAGAATTTTCCCAAAGGATTTTCGTCATGTGTAAAACGATAAAGGTGAGTAACTGTTGGTGTTTTTCAGTGCTTTTCAGTGTTATATGACCATAAAACAGCTAAATAACACTGTTTACACCCTTTTTATACCCATTTTAGACCAAAAAGTACCATTATAACTCAAACAATGGCCAGCTACCCCCCCCACTTTTTGCTCCGGAGACCCCCTCCCCCAAAATCGGCCAGCTACCCCCCCCCCCCCCACTCTGCCAGACCCAGTTACAGGTATGCTCTGGACGTCCGAGGCCGTCGCGCCTGTCGCGCGCGGAGAGCACAACCACGCGCCTGACGCGGCTCGTCTGCAAGTCGTTCAAGCTGTGAACCGGCTGCGCGAGTTGGGCCCGTATTCATAAACATAGTAAATACTAATTACTAGGGTAGTTGCAACTTCTTACTAGGTAGTAGGATGCGGGTGGTATTCATAAACGTAGTATATACTTTTTACTACGTAGTTGCAACTAGTTAGTAGGTAGTAAAACTAGGGTAGTTTTTAGCAAGCTCAAGGGCTTGCTAACTGGGGGTAGTATCAACTTTCCACAAGCACTTCCATCGATTTTGATCTTTGTAAAGAGCCAAACCGTACAATTTGATACAGCGGTTCATCTGTCGCAGTATTCGCGCGCGTCTCACAACCAGGGTTGCATAAAAATTTCAACAAAAACAAAAAAAAAAATATTTTTTTTTTTTAAATCGTGCAACCCTGCTCACAACTCTACAAGCGTTCGAACGTCACATCGTTCTCTACATCGCGCAGACAGCGGCCAATGTGGGAAACCGTAACCGGCCCAGCAGCATCGGCAGCAGCAGCCACTTTGCGCATCGCCACGGCGGTCGCTTCAGCAGCTCGCTCTTGCCCTTCGGCCGCTCGCTCTTGCGTTTCGGCCGTGCGCAGCTGCTGCTGCAAGACGCGGAGACGGAGCGTGGTGCTTCTTGACGAACGCTGTGAACACCATTGACGAAAAAGACGGCATTACCGCTTCAGCGCGCCGCAGACGGAAACGACTGACTGACTGACTCGACTGAGAATGTCTCTAAATGGTGCACGGCGTGCACGACGTCGTAAACATGAGCCTGTACCCGCTGATTAACAGCGGGCAGCAGTAGCGAGATTGCCAGATCGCGATAACGACCGACCCCACTTTTCCGTCCTTTCCGATTGCGAATCTATGGTTTGACAGAGAGCGGCCGCTTTCTCCTCTTGACGGATTGACGGCTTCTCCGCCTGCCTCTCAGTAGCTGCTGCTCGTCGCACTTACGGCGGCGTCGTAATCCATTCGAAAATGCGCGCACAATCTCTCTGTTCATGCAGCATCGCTGCGAGACCGTGCCTTTATTCGGAGGTAGTAAGTAGTTGCAACTACCTAGTATTTTCTATAGTTAGAACTTGTTTATGAATACCAACTTTGAGAAAGTTCTAACTATAGTTGCAACTACCTAGTATTTTCTATAGTTGCAACTAGGTAGTAAGTACTTTGTTTATGAATACGGGCCCAGGCTGTTGTCAGTCAGGAGAACACGCACCAGGTGGTGACGCAAGCGACGGCGGGCTTATCGGCGGCTGTCAGGGGTCAGCTGCCTTCGCTGGAGTCGCTGAAGAAGACGGTGCGCAACAAGCGCAAGCATGAGGAGCAGGCGCCCCCTGCCCCGGCGGACCTCAACGCCCTCGCCATTCCGCAGCAGTGGACGACGTACGAGAAAGCGGTGGGTCGGCAGGAGCCGTTCCTTCGCTTCGACAGTGGTCCGGGCGACGACCGCATCCTCGTCTTTGCCACTGACGACAGTCTTGAGCTGCTGGCCCGCTCGACTGAGTGGTATGGCGACTGTCCTATTAGATGTTTTCTTACAAGTATACAACTATAGAATTGCGCCGATTGTTAGGTATGGAGACGGGACGTTCAAGGTGTGCCCCCTGCTCTTCATGCAGATGTACACAATCCACGGCGAGCAATTCGGTCGCGTCCACCCATTAGTGTACGCGCTGCTGCCCAACAAAAGGCAGGCGACGTACGAGCGGCTGCTGGAGGCGCTGCGCAATCTCAAGCCCAACCTCAATCCGCAGCGCGTGCTCACGGACTTTGAGAGCGCTGCCATCAATGCCATTGAAGCAGCCTTTCCCAATGCGCAGACGCTCGGCTGCTTCTTTCACATGTCGCAGTCGGTCTGGCGCAAAGTCAGCAGCCTCCACCTCGCCGCTCTCTACACCAACAACGCCGACTTCGCGCTGCTCATTCGGCACATTCCCGCGCTGGCCTTTGTGCCCCTGGCCAACCTCGACGCCTACTTCACGGAGGTGATGGGCGCGCTCGAGGACTTCAATGGCCTCACCGCCGTGGAGCTGGCCAACGTGCGCGAGCTGCTCACCTACTTTGAGCACACGTACGTGGGCGGCTTGGACCGCAGAGGTCGGGGCCGGCTGCCCCTCTTCGCACCCGAGTTTTGGTCCGTCTTCGAGCGCACGCGCAACGGCCTCGCTCGCACCAACAACGCCACCGAGGCCTGGCACCGCGCGCTCGGCGACACCTTCAACATGCACCACCCCACCATCTGGAAGTTTATCGAGGGCCTCAAGCGGGAGCAGCAGCACCGCGACACCGTTCTCGAGGCTCTCGTGGCCGGCCAGCTGCCGCCCCCTCGACCGCGCCAGTACAGGGATCGCGAGCAGCGCATCCAGACGATCCTGACCGACTTCGGCAACCGGCAGCCGCTCGACTTCCTTCGCGGCATCGCCCACAACCTCTCTTTCTAAGGCTTTAGGCTGTTTGTTGACATACTTAGCACGCACGCGGGTCGCGGCACCCATTGTTCCTCCGTTCAGTGTTGCCGCTTAATTAAGATTTTAGTTGCAAGAGATTTTAGCGCTTTACATTACAGCAACACACACGCACACACGTAACTTGAGCGGGCATTTTTCCAGCGGGCTTTTTTCCTGGAGGGCTTTTTTCTGGCGGGCTTTTTTCAGCGGGCTTTTTTCCGACGGGCTTTTTTCAGCGGGCTTTTTTCCTAGATCCTGGGGGGGTACCCTTCCCCCACTAGTTTTTCAAACACCCACCCCCCCCCCCCCCCCCTCCCAACCGTCCCACCCAGAATTTTTGCCCCAAGGGATTTTCACCCTGTCTAAGACGACAAAAGTGAGTACCGTAAATCCTCCACAAGTGCCCCCGGGGCACTATTTTTTTCAACCTCTCCTTACCCAGGGGCACTATTGGAGGGGGGGGGGGGCTTCCATTATTTCAACGTAAAAATTTTGAATGGTAATGCTAGTTTTGCTGTCAAAATTGCCGATTTTTCGGTGATTTTAATCACTTTTGCCACATTTAATGGTTGATTTACCGCTAATAGTTGCTGAAACGTACTATTATTGGTTAGTAGTCGTGTGCCTACACGACATAAATGTACCTACCACTTCGATTCGATTCGATTTCGATTCTTCGATTCTTGATGGCGCTCGATTCTTGATGGCGCCACTAGATCGAGGACTTCCCTTTCCATGGATTTTCTCGTGCCATCGCTGCCCTAGATTACAGATGGCGTTCTTCCGAAAGTCTTCCGCTAATTATACGGCTGTAGACGGGAAGGCGTCATGGAGATGGGTAGGCTACATGGGCCATTGACGGCCTCCTAGCGTCGCCCCAAATCCAACAACAATACCTACCACTATATTTTTGCCCATAAAAGGCACATGCCACAACATACCCCTTACCCGCTGGGGCACTATTGGGGGGGGGGGCTCTAGGATTTCAACCTTGCCGTACCCGGGGGCCCTATTGGAGGGGGTGTATTGGAGGATTTATGGTATATGTTGGTGTATTTTAGTGTTATGTGATCGTAAAACAGCTAAATAACACTGTTTAGACCCTATTTATACCCAATTTGGACCAAAAAGTACTCAACGAAGAGCCAGCTACCCTCCGCCCACTTGTTGCACCAGACACCCCCCCCCCCTGAATTCGGCCAGTAATCCCCCCCCTCTCCCCCCTCCAAACCCGGCCTGGTTACAAACTCTTGTGTATTGCTTTATCTAAATGTTAGTCACTTTTAATTTGGTAATGCAGTCAGTCCCTTCACTGATTCAGGATTATCTGAACAGCGAGAAAATCGAGTGGCAGCAGTTTGGAGAGATTTTGGTGCGCTATCTCGAGAGTTTGGAAGCGGGCGACGGTTCGTCGGTCACGGGTGCATATTTATTATTTTTGGTCGCGAAATTGTTTTTTTTTTCACTTTAATTTGAATATTCAAAAACAAAAGACGGTGGCGGTTCTAGGCGAATCCGCGTTCTGCAAGACGTGTCTCACGTCGAAATTGAACGACGCCGTCTTTGAATATCAAAAGAGCGTTAAGACGAAGTTGCCTAGTACGTTTTTCTGTGCGTGCGTGCGTGCGTGGGTGCGTGTAAATCATGTATTTTTTTTTTGAAAGTCCACCTTTCATATCGACTTTTTAGCTAGAAGAGACTGTTGGTATGGTCGCTACTGCCGCACGCAGTGGCACAACGACGCGCACGCTGCGTACGCAAATTTGGTTTTGTTCCTTAAATTATTTTTTGTGCGTGCGTGCGCTGCCATCTTATTTCAATTTCAGCAAACTCAGCCATGTCTGCGACCAGACCAAGTTTTGAACTGGCGCTGTGAAAGCGCGAGATGTTTTTTTTGGATTTAATGAGGGGAAAATAAAAGAAAATAAAAATCGGAGAAGAAGATTTCGTGATTCTTCCTTATCCCAGTCGTGGTGATTGGTGCATGTGCAATGTGCGCGCGGTAAATAAGCTGCTGTGAGCTGTCAAAAGTGGTTTGTAGACGCTTTATACGTCACAGCACTGCAAATGCCCCTCTACCCGTAACTCTTGCACTACACAGAACACGTGGTTCATACCTATTTGGTCCCATCGTTGGTAAAAGACGTGCATTTAAAAAAGTTCTTCCGACGAACAGCTTCGTCATGCAAACATGTCGTATCATTATGCAAATATTGGGTCAGACATACACTAGCTACTAGCTGAATGGCCATTGCACAGAATCGCGGAACTGAACAGGCTTCAATAAGTGCGAGCTGCTGCGGTTGCAGTCCGTTCACACTTGGGCCACCCCGCGTACGTTCATCCAGCCGACAGAAGGCGCAAATCACACTTTTGGAGAGCAAGCTGGCGACAGTATACGGTAAGCGCGAGATTTGAAAACGAAGTCTAGCGCGTAGAGTCGTCCTTGCTCTGCTCCATTCGAAGAGGCGAGTAGAGCTTCCTCATAGCGTCTGGTTCGCTCGTCATGGCGGCGTGGGCGTAGCTGCGACGCAGAAGGTATGCGCGAAGCGCTGGGGCAGCCCCGGGTCGGCGGCCCACAGCAACCAGTCGCCGCTACGTCTTCCGGCTGTAGTGAGCATACCTGTAACTGGTGGGGGGGTGGGGGTACCCTCCCCCACTATTTTTCAACACCCCCAACCCCCCAGAATATTCCCAAGGGACTTTCACCCGATATTTGACCCTACTTATACCCATTTTGTATTTTGTACCCCCTATTTATTTATACCCACTGGGGGGTGGGGTGGGGTGTTGGGAAAATAGTGGGGTGGTGGTACCCATCCCTCTCCCAAAAAGTCCCCCACCCCAGTTACAGGTACACATACTCACCAGGCGCGCAGACGGCGACCGCGCTCGCGGTGTGGAGATGCTGGCTCGTGGTACCGTCCGCCAAGACAACGGCCAGCTCATTGCTGCCCGCGCAGTGGAGGCGCACCGCTTCGCCGCACTTGTAGTAACTGGTCGACTTCCCTTAAGGCCGATTCATAATCACTATAGGCGCGTGCGCCCTTTGGAATGCCATGTGTGCATTAAGCAACTGATTGTTCACATACGACGTCGACATGATCATGCTGTGCAAGCAGATTCTTCCTTGATAGCTTTAATCTGCATCCATGATCAGTGGGTTTGGAAGTTAGAAAATTTGCAAGCGACAATGTAGCACAGCCTCCGTATTCATTTGCATAACTATATGCGCGAGCATGCGCAACCTGCGACACGGAGGCGAGTCATTTAATATGCAGTTCATCCATGTGCAGTCCATTTGGACGTTTCCCAATTAGGCAAGCAACAATGTACCACACGCAAATGACTCGTGACATCTAGGAGAGTCATTTGGTAGCAATTCATCTATGCTCAGTTTCTTTGGATGTTTTCCATTAAGGCAAGCTACAGTGTACCCCATTTACAGTAAACATTTGCATAATTACACAGTACAGTAATCATTGTATACATGACTCCGGCGTCCGTCATCCGAGAAGTGCTCGATTTAAAAATCATCCGTCTTGCCGTATGCCAAATGCCAGATGATTATAAATCGGCCTTTAGACTCGACAAGGTTCTCAATCGCACGCGATGACCGCGGCCAAGCATCGTCACCTTTCGAAGCAGGATGATAGGGTTCGAGGAGCGCGTCCACCGCTCCGGTGCAGAGGGCGCAGCGTTTCTTTCGGCGGCCTACGGAGACGGTGGGTGCTTTGAGCTTCGGAGGCGCGCAGACGCACCGATCGCGGGAAGGCCTCGCGCGGCACAAGTACATGTAGCGCTGACTCTTTGCTACGCCACCTGCGTGCGTGCGTGTGCGTGCGAGCGTGCGTGCGTGCGTGCGTGCGTGCGTGCGTGCGTGCGTGCGTGCGTGCGTGCGTGCGTGCGTGCGTGCGTGCGTGCGTGCGTGCGTGCGTGCGTACGTGCGAGCGAGCGTGCGTGCCGGTGCGTGCGTGCGTGCGTGCGTGCGTGCGTGCCGGTCCGAGCGTGCCGGTGCGTGCTTGCGTGCGTACGTGCGTGCGCCTCACGAACCATCCGATGGAGGAAGTAGTCCATCCAGCTGATTGAGGAAGCGGCGCTGGCCGTTGTGCCAGTGGCGAATTGCCGACTTGCCATTCCACACCACTTTGTCAGCCGTCTCACTAAGCTCTTTCTGAACTTGCATGCGTACCTACATACATACATACATACATGCATTTTGACGAATATTACGAAAAGATTTCTTGCGCGACTAAATATACAAACATAGCATTCTGAACAGGCGGGCGCGCATACAAACGAGCGTACGTGAAACGTACGTACATGTTCGCATGCACCGGCACGCACGCACGCACTCACGCACGCACGCACGCACGCACGCACTCTACCCTCACATACAGTGCTGTCGCTGTTGTCAAACGCTTGTCCTAGTTTGTACCAAGCGCCACGACAGCCGACAGCTAGCAACAACCAAACCGCCAACCAAACGGTTGAGCCACACACCATGACTGTAGAGTATGTAGGAATCTGTGTAGCTGAATCAACTGCTGCCCCCAGTCTTGTCGCTCCGCGTCTGGCGCTGCGGGCCATGAATGCAAACAAGTTCGAACTCGTGTGGTAGAGGGGCGCACTGCGCAACCTAACTACAGGCGACGAAATTTATTTCAGCACTAAAAAAACAAGTACCGCACACGCCGATCTCTTAACCTAACAGTGCCTACGCCGTAAAACCTCCAATAGTGCCCCCGGGGCACTATACTTTCAACCTCTCGTACCCCGGGGGCACTATTGGAGTTGTGTTGCGTGATACGAAACAGTTCAGAGTAGCTCAAATGTCATTCATTAGGCAGTTGTGTACACACCACTTATGCGTAACTTCTGCTTGATTTGTGTCCTTGTATAATGCAAAACGTAGGCTATACATTTTGCCCCTGGGGCACTATTGGAGAGGGGGGCATATTGGGGGAGTTACGGTATATGTTCAGTTATGCACAGCTACGGTATCACCCGATCAGGTTGTCTAAGATTGGTTGGTTTGTATGGTTACATTGCTGGTGGCTATTGCTAAATCGTGACTTTCGCGACGCGGCGAGAACATACTTGTATTATTATTTCTTTCTAATTTGCTAGGTAGTTGGTAGAAAAGAGCTGGTCACTACTGAGGAGGTCCCGCCAGCTCGGGCGTCTAGTGGTTGAGGGACCGAAACGCCCTAGTTTACAGTTTGGATTAAGAGTTAATTTAATTCGTCTGATTTTCTGTCTTCTGTTTTTCTGCTGCGCTGGTCATTCAGGACACAAGGACTCAGTGGGATGCCGGTTGGAGCAACAACTGCTTACAAGATCGGCTTTGCACCCAAGCTCCAACTTCGTTCTATTTTGAATTCGATCTATTCATATTTTGACACCTTACCCTGCGTATATATATCAAAATTTAATTAAAAACACACCAGGTACGGTATACACATGCAACGTACACACGTCAGAAGGCGCAAGTCACACACGTCGAAGAACAAACTGGCCCCAATGTAACACCACGCAGCGTTGAAAGCGGTAGGGTACCAAGCTAAGAAATTCGAGCTTCCGACAATTTCGGAGGGGGAAGCTTCCCCTCTTCCCCCCCCCCTTGGCTACGCCACTGCCTGTGCCTGGGGGGGGGGCCCTTTCCTGCTAGTCAGGAGAACTTACCTACCGCAGCAGTGGCGTGACGTCTCACACCTCCAGCAAGCTCGGGCCCGACAGGCCCGCCCACCCAATCTGTGATGGCGCTGCCAAAGCAAGTGTGGTGGTCGCCTACCCTTGCGCGAATTGAAAGGGGGGCCCCTAATAGAAAGGAAGGAGGACACTACCTATTTGAGAATGCACGGCGGTCGTCCCAAGCTCACCAGGCGCGCAGACGGCGACCGCGCTCGCGGCGCCGAGATGTCGGTCCGTGCGACCGTCGGCCGAGACGACGGCCAGCTCGTGGCTGGCGGCCGCGCAGTGGAGGCGCGCCGCCTCGCCGCACTTGTACTTCGTCGACTTCCCTTAAGGTTTCTGTTTGTGTTTGCGTGTGAGTCACGAAAAAACGTCGTCGCCTGTTTCTTAAAATTTACAAAAAACGGTCGTAGTCGTAATCGTAACGTAAGTTGCGTCGTAGTTGTAAGAAACTTGCTGAGATGAGCCGCGCCACTGTATTACATCAAATAAAGTGAGTCACTTTAGCACGCAAGCCTAAGGTGTCTACTGTTTGAGCAGCGACTGTACTGTACTGTACACACACAGACGTCTTCGCACGCACGCCCGCACCTGAGGAGCCCACCTGTCTGTTTGTGCTCACTGCAGTGCTTGCACAGCTCTACTCCACTCAGCCTTCCTTATGTACCGATTTCGAAGGTTTGGGACTTCGCTGATGACTTTTACCATGATGTATGGTACTTGAACACACGTATTAAAAAAACACAAAAGAAACAGTTTTTTTCTAAATAAAACCGTTTTTTCAACAAAAAAAGCGCTGGGCCATGGTGAACACGTTTTTTTCCCAACTCTAAGTGAGAGACGAGACCCAGTCAGCCCCCGATCCCTGGGATCCTGGGGGGCTGGCTCCACCAAAGGGACGGAATTGTCACTCCCTTAAGGTCGATTTGTACATACATGTTCATCCGTCTTTGCCGCACGGCGAGGGCGGACGCCGGATGATTAGAAATCGGGCTTGAGACTCGACAAGGTTCTCAACCGCGACCGAGCATCTTTCGTCACCTTTCGAGGCGGGATGGTAGGGTTCGAGGAGGGCGTCAGCGGCTCCAGGGCAGAGGGCGCAGCGTTTCTTTCGACCTCTCAGCCTCAGCAGCACCGGTGCCGTCTGCTTCGGAGGAGAGCAGACGCACCGATTGCGGCTAGGTCGCGCCCGACAGGAGTAGCGTTGGCCCTTCGCTACGCCACCTGCGAGCGCGCGTGCGTGCGTGCGTCCGTCCGTCCGTGCGTCCGTCCGTGCGTGCGTGCGTGCGTGGGTGCGTGGGTGCGTGCGTGCGTGCGTGCGTGCGTGCGTGCGTGCGTGCGTGCGTGCGTGCGTGCGTGCGTGCGTGCGTGCGTGCGTGCGTGCGTGCGTGCGTGCGTGCGTGCGTGCGTGCGTGCGTGCGTGCGTGCGTGTGTGCGTGCGTGCGTGTCAGCATCTGCACAACCATACTATGGAGGAAGTAGCCCATCCAGCTGATTGAGGAAGCGGCGCTGCCGCTGACCATTGTGCCAGTGCCGAATCGCTGACTTGCCATTCCACACCACTTTGTCAGCCGTCTCCGTAAGCTGGCCCTGAAGTCGCATGCAATTTGTGAAAATATCACGGGAAGATGTTTCGCGTTGGGCCCGAACACACCTACAGTCGGATCATACATACCGGTACCTATCTAGACACTCTCTAGACGAAGCGAAGCGCTCTAGCACGCACGCACGCACGCACGCACGCACGCACGCACGCACGCACGCACGCCCGAACTATTCCCTAACATACAGCGCTGTCTGCGTTGCCAAACGCTTGTCCCGGTGCATACCAAGCGCCGCGACAGCCAACCGCGGCCAGCAACCCTGCCACCAGCCAAACGGTGAAGCTGCACGCCATGACACAAGTACATACATGAATACAAATGTACACGTAGCTCGCAACCGTTAGCCTTTTCTCGTCTGGTCCGAGAGAAGAATGCAAACACGCACACAGGAGTTTGTAACTGCCGCGGAGCACTGCTGAGCTGAGGCCCCACTCCCGACCACGCATGCGCGGAGCAGAGCGGAGTATAAATGGCACCTACGTATAGGTAACGTGTTCGCATTCATCTATCCGTTCGGTGTTTCTTTTAAGCAAAAAGTATTTGAAAAATTCTAAAAGTCGAAACCACAGGTCGCTCACTACTTGCCGCCCCCCCCCATCTTGGCGTCCGCTTTGTTGTGGCGCCCCTTGAAAATCACGCACACTGATGTGATCTGAATGGTTGGGTAGTGTATGAAATCGTCTGTTTTGGTTCCGAGTAGCATACAACATCGCGGTACATACAACGCAAGTGCAACTGTTCAAAACGAAGTCGTGCTTGCTTCCCCAGCAGTCCCTAATACGAGCCGCGCCTCGAGAACGGAGCTGGTCAGGGCGTCGCGCTCTGCGCCGCGCAGAAGATATACGCGAAGCTCTGGGACGCTGCCGCGTCGGCGGCCCACAGCAGCCACGCGCCGTTTCGCTCGCCCGCTGAAGAGAGCGAGAGGCGCGAGACGTACGTAAAGACGGAACGCCGCAGCCACACCGTAATTTCTCCATTAGTAGCTACTCGAGGACGCAATCGGGATTGGCACAACTGGAGAATTTACATATGTACGGTAGTCACCGGGCGCGCAGACGGCGACGGCGGTCGCGGTGCCGAGATGCCGGCTCGTGTGGCCGTCCGCCAAGACGATGGCCAGCTCCGTGGTGGCCGACTGCGCGCAGCGGAGGCGCACCGCCTCCCCGCACTCGTAGAAACTCGGCGGGGACTTCTTCTTGCCTGAGATGGGGACGCGGTACCGCCCTCGGTCGGCGTGCGCGAGCGACCCAGCGTTTCAAGGACACCGTTCGAAGCCGCGGGATGATAGGGCTCGATGAGAGCGTCCACCGCTCCGACGCATAAGTCCGCACAGCGTTTCTTTCGACCGACATCGCCAGGCGGTGTTGTCACCTTCGGAGGAGCGCAGACGCACCGGTCGCGGGATGGCCTCGCGCGACAGGAGTAGCGCTGACTTTTCGCTAGGCCACCTGTGTGCGTGTACGTGCGTGCGTGCGTGCGTGCGTGCGCGCGTGCGTGCGTGCGTGCGTGCGTGCGTGCGTGCGTGCGTGCGTGCGTGCGTGCGTGCGTGCGTGCGTGCGTGCGTGCGTGCGTGCGTGCGTGCGTGCGTGCGCGCGTGCGTGCGTGCGTGCGTGCGTGCGTGCGTGCGTGCGTGCGCGCGTGCGTGCGTGCGTGCGTGCGTGCGTGCCTGTGCGTGCCTGTGCGTGCGTGCGTGAGCGCGTGCGTGCGTGCTTCTCACCAACCATCCGATGGAGGAAGTATCCCATCCAGCTGATTGAGGAAGCGGCGCTGACCATTGTGCCAGTGCCGAATCGACGACTTGGCATTCCACACCACGTTGTCAACCGTCTCACTTAGCTCTTCCTGAACTTGCATACATCTCGCTCAACATCACGTGAAGATGTCACGCACGCACGCACGCACGCACGCACGCACGCACGCACGCACGCACGCACGCACGCACGCACGCACGCACGCACGCACGCACGCACGCACGCACGCACGCACGCACGCACGCACGCACGCACGCACGCACGCACGCACGCACGCACGCACGCACGCACGCACGCACGCACGCACCCACGCACGCACGCACGCACGCACGCACCAACGCACGCACGCACGCACGCACGCACGCACGCACCCACGCACGCACGCACGCACGCACGCACGCACGCACGCACGCACCCACGCACGCACGCACGCACGCACCCACGCACGCACGCACGCACGCACTCTACCCTCACATACAGCGCTGTCGCTGTTGTCAAACACTCGTCCTATTTTGTACCCAGCGCCACGACAGCCGACAACTAGCAAGAACCAAACCGCCAACCAAACGGTTGAGCCACACACCATGATAAAAGTGTGTAGCTATACCTGTAGCTGAATCAACTGCTGCCCCCAGTCTTGTCGCTCCGCGTCTGGCGCTGCGGGCAATGAATGCAAACACACGCACAAGTTCGAACAAGCACAAGTGGTGTGGTAGAGGGGCGCACTGCGCAACTAACTAAATCCGTTTATTCCAGCGTTAAAAAATCCTTTAGATACCACCGGCATGCCAGTATCGTCTCGTCCAAAACTTCCCCTCTTATCGCACCTACAGTACGTACATGCATGTTCAGTTCAACATACAACAAAGCACTACCTCCCGAAGCGGTGGTTATTGGTTTGCGTGGTTTCATTTTTTTTTTGAGTTTCGAGACAGAAGTCTCAGGCGAGAGGTTGACCGCATTGGTCCTTGGTTACGTCTGCCTTCTACAAGACGAACCGACTCAATGAGAACAGCGATCAGGGGGCACTTTTGCGCTAGACGCACTGGCGGATCCAGACAAAAATTTCGGAGGGGGGGGGGGAGGAATTTTGCAGAAGGGAGGATCCTGTTGAACTTTTTGGATGTTGGGCCATTTTGGCAGTGGTTTGGACACCTAATCGGTCCATTTTCGACGACTAACGAATATAAACGGCGCCGCAGGCGAACATTTTGCTGTTTTCGACCACCCTACAAGCAATTTTATGCTGAAAACTAGGTCCCACTAGGCGTGTTTCTTCTCCCACCGCCTATCCCGTTCCCCCTTCCCCCCCCCCTAGATTTCCGATTTCGGGATGGGGAATTCCCCCCTTTCCCCCC
>JASAMY010000265.1:0-16600 GCA_030248085.1 Paralinhomoeus sp. GSCO2_6 | reverse complement strand
CTGCAACGGCGAGAGCGTTAATTTAACGGTTCCGCTACCGGTATGTGGGCAGTCGCGTTTGTGCGTTTCCAACTCGTTCTTCAGAGCGGCGAATCCGCTGAAGGGGTGCAGAGAGGCGACGCCGAGGTCGGACAGGAACATGGCCAGCTCGGGGAATGGCGCTGGGCGTGCACAGGAGCCGAGGGAAGCGCCAGAACACCAGCAAGGCTAGCGTATTCGTTGCGAAGTTCAGCGCACCTTAATAGCACCCGAGCTTGGGAAAGCAGTTGGCGCGTCGCAACCCAACCCGTGACGAGGAGCCACACTCCGAGCGCCAGGTGTTCAGCTGGCTCCAGCTTTTGAGTGATGTTCATGGAATTCATCATTTTGTTGGCTGGGCGAGGAGACGCGCGAATGCGTTCGGCAGACGCCGGACGAAGCGGCGAGCTGTGGGAGCCACTGCCAGTGTTTTTGCCGATCTCACCACGCACGATGCACCCGCGCCTGTGCTCAATGCAAATTGGAAGGTGTAGCCCATTAGTGAAGTCTCCCGTTAATTACTGCCACAGCACCCCCCCCCCTCCCCCCACGGAGTTGTCTGTTGTTGACGGCACCGTCTCTGAAATGATTTTTCGCTTAGGTGAAGCTGGGGATCATTAGTTAACGAGCTGCACACTGTCCCGAGGGCCGCCGCGAATATACCTACGCGTGGATGAGCCAGGTCCGTCCATCAGAAAGGCACGAGATCTGACTACGGTATGATGGATCGACGCTGAGGATTGACGGAAAGACTATTTTTCGCGCTCTTTTTGGATGAAGTCATTGCATAAATAATTGAGCTAAAATCACCCCATTTTGGAGCCCTATGGTTTCAACACTCTTTTCCAGCGAGACGCTATTAGAGGGGGGGGGGGGCTGTTGGAGCGATGCGGCAGTATTACCTCAAATTTTAAAGTAGACGTTGTTACGTCGCTCTCCATGTCAAACATTTAGTGATCCATTGGTATCACAAACGCATCGTCAATGTATCGGAAATCTTGACTGTGAACTTTGCTTTCCATGCGCAATTTTGAGGTTGAGGTTATAACACCCAATGGTGTCCCTGGGTAGCGGGAGGTTGAAATGTGTAATGCAGCACTATTGTAAGATTTACGGTATTCAGTATTGATGTGTGGTTTAGTCGACTAGCTATAAGCTGTAACCTAGCCGCTATTACATAGATTTACTATTAGATAGATTTACTGTAACAGAAGAAAACGCTGCAGTGAACGCACGCCCGCACGTTTGGTGCGCAAAAATATTTATCCCTTAATGTGCGTCGTACATTCTTCGTCAATATTTTCACAACAGCTCTTTGAATTTGATGAATTTCGTATCTTCCTTTCGAAAATTAATTTATTATGAGTTCGAACTGTAGCATATGTTGGCGGTCGTCGATTGTCGAAGCCCTGTCCGCCCGCCACTGGCCGGCCCATTTGGCTGTCAGTTTGACGAATTGCCGCAAATTAGGGTTGCATTTTCGGGGCAACGCGAGCGGCCTCTGACGGTTGGTCGGTTGACAAATCAGTAGGTCAACGGAGCGGTGGGGGGTGGGTGGGGGCACCTGACAGCTGTATATCTTCTCGCGCGAGCCGGAACCGCAGGCCTTGCCGCTGCGTTCTGTGTCAGGGGTGCGGAGACGGTCGGGCGCACGCCACAGCCAGCCGAATTGACTGTAATTGGGCTTTTGTCGCGTCCCAGGAGGGCGCCATTAGACGGCGAGACACCGGTCCGTATAATCAGAGGGCGACGGCGAGCGCCCAGGGAGCGGCGCGGCCGTCAAGCGGCTCTCCGGCACCACTAGACACCTGCCTCTCTGTCCCAAAAGGCGACGCCTTTGGTCAGCGGCGCAGTGCAGTCGCCGTCCGTCAAAGGTCGGCCCAGTGCGCGTGTTGACTGACGACAAGAGCCGTCGGCGGCGCGCCCAGTCTTGGCGCCTCGAGCGTCCGTGTGCCGGGCGCTGGCCTTCCTGGGCGCGCGTGCGCCGACGCCGCCGACGCGGATAGAAGGCGGCTCACTTTGCGGCAAATCGGCTCGTCGCTGGCACTCCTCCTCACTTTCCAGCCGTCGCCGTCGCGCGCATGGGTGTGTGCTACGCGGCGCGGCGTCGAGACGGGCAGATTTGGGAAGATACGAGTCGTCGTCGTCGTCGTCGTCAGGACGAAGGCGGCCTTTGAGCGGCGTCCAGCTGCGCGCCGCCGTCCTCAGCGACACTGGCAACCTTGAGGGAATGCGGTTTACGACAGTGGGCCGCGCGCGCGCCTCCGTGCCAAATCCATGCTCCGCTCGACGCCGACTCCGCGAGCGGTGAGTAACGCGCGACGCTTTTATTATTGCGAGACGGTCGGAGGGCGCTTTATTGATTTACATTCCGCAAGACGACTGCGCGCACGCCATTGCTGCGTATGTCGCCACTGCTGGGATTTGACCGGCCGGTCGTGTGGTCTTCGCCTCCTTTCTTGGATTCAATTGAGCCCCCTCTGCTATTAGCCGGTTCTCCCCTATTCAGCGGGCGAGAGCGCTCTCATTCATTGATTCCCGCTGCGCACTCATCCCTCTGGGGCCTTGACGGAATCTCTTTCTTTTCGATGTTGCTGCGAGCGTTGCGCTCTGGAGACGACGACACGATGCGACGCGGCGGATGCTCCGCCCCCGCCGACAAAGGCCAGCAGTTCCCAATAATTCTTGTGGAACTTCCTGTTGTACGTGTGCTTGCCTACTATTGTCGACCATTTCACTGGATTCTAAGTATAAGGCTACTGAGCTGACCAACTCGCAAATTCGTAGTTTACCGAAAATCTACTAAGGGATTCCGGATTATGTACAAGTACAATACTTGTAGTTGGGTGTATAATTTGCTTCGGCGGCCAGTCGGTGAAACATATGGTTTCCTTCTCAGGCGGATACTCACGCCGCCTTGTCAGCGATTCCTCCTCGAGCCGCCTAGTCTCGTATTTTACTATTCATAAGGTGTTTTCATTTCACCACAGAGCTCCTTCGCGCCCGCTAGCGGCCGTGTTGCGGCGGTTCGGCGCGCACGTCGGCTGCGTTTTTGCGTTTGATTGATGGCTGTTTTCCGCGCCGCAAAGCTGGGGAGCGGCGCGATTGACGGCGCGGTGCGCGACCCCTTGGCCCGGGGCGGCTCGTAAATCAGCGGCTCAAAAAAAGCGGCTCCCTTCCTCCATCGAAGCGCGAAAAGGAAACCGACGCAGATTTACGGCTCCGTCCGACCACCGCGACGCGATGTCGGCCACCGGGACTTATTGGCCCCCGGCCGAGCCCACCCCTCCGCCGCCGCCGCCGTGTCCCCAGAGAAAATACAACTCGGCCGAGACGCATTCATAAGAATTTCGGCAGGCGCCGCTTTCGACAGCGTCGTCGTGGGAGGCCGGCCGCTGCTTACATATATCCGCAGAGATTGCGCAAGCAAGCCAAGGGAGTGGCGTGGGGTCGCCGCCGGTGGATGCCAATAATGTTCCGTCTCTCGAGATTCGATTATCAGATGCGCCGCCCATTCGCTCGTTCTTGCCCGGCCGTACGCGAGCCGTCGGACCGGCAAGCATCCTGAGTCATGATTCTTGGCTGCGTGCGGCAAGCGTCACTTAAAGATCGTCTCTTTAACTCGCTTGAGGCCTCTGAGAAACCCGAGGCGTTGGACGACGGCACCGCTTGACCGGGCGGCCCGTCAGTCGAAAATTCTGGCGCGTTGGAGCCCATTAAGAAAATCAACAAATTCTACCCGTGCCAGTCGCCAGGCTCCGTCCAAATTGGCCAGAGTCGGTGGGCGCCGCAGAGCGAGGCCGTCGGAGCGCGCCAGTAAACAGCAATCCGTTTATTAGAGCCCATTTGGAGGCGCTAAGCTTCGCGACGCTCGCTCGCCCCCTGCCGCCGGGCCGTGATTAGGTCATCCCGCCGCCACCCAGTGCTTGACGCGTCCACTGGAGGCACGCGAGCGCGTCAGCCGGCCAACCGCGAAATGGGTAGGGCACCGCTTCAGCGTGCAGCTATGGCCAGTCGACACGCTCCGTCGTCGACAACAAGCAGCTGCTCCTCCGACAAGTGTCTCCAGGTGACGACGGCCGCGATGGAAGCGAGACCGAGTCGGCGCATCCCAGTCGCCTTCTCGGCAGGCGCGTCGACTCCCGTCTGCGCCTCGCCAACGGTGCGGCCGTCAACGTCCGACGACGACAGCGGCGTCGCCATTGACGAATACGCGTGGACACCACCAGCACTGCAACAGGACATGGTATAAAATATGGTATATGGCGTGGGATGACTTGACGCATTCATTTATGTGCTTGCCGAGCCGGATGCTGCACTCTTCCAAGGGGGTAGTGTTGCAGTTACGAGATGCAAATAGCTCGGTCGGAATGCATCAACTGTCTACCCTATCCCCTTAAGCACCGGTACCCGCCGTACGGCGGGGACAAAAAAAGTGTCCCGCTGAAAAACGGCTAAAATGGTGGATCTTGATCCACGCATACATCAAGATCTATCGGAGCACTAGTGACTTTTTTTTGCATAATCTAGATACGCAGAGGTACACACCGTTCATCACCTTGATCAGTTGTGCACAGGATACCCACAGGATCTTGATCGCACAGCGGATCAAGATCTGTGGTGCAACAAAAAATATTGAAATCTGGATCGTCAGTGGAATGAACCACGAAGAGACAAAAAGGACAGAACATGGAGATGTAGCAATGTAATGACCCATTTTGCGACACATGCTGTCACAACAGATGGATCATGACTCGACTCTTCCAAACACGCACCTTCCTCTTGTTCATCTGCAGCCTTGATCAGCATTGTTACATGTCACGCACAGGATATGGTTCATAATTGAACCAAAAACAAAAAGGGAGGCTGCATGGACCTTGATTAAAAAGAGCGGATCTTGATCCGGTGCTAGTGTCACCAATGGATCTTGATCGCATGGCAGATCAAGATCGTGGATTTAGCGTGACATTTTAGAGTTTGTCCTGCTGTCCCGCTGTGTCCTGGTGCTTAAGGGGCTATGTATGGAACAGCATGTACGTAGCTACAGTATAAAGTTCCAAATAGTGCAGTATTGGCTTCATGCAGCTCTTGACCAAACTTCAGAAATACAGTGTAGCCTCCAGAGAAATGAACAGGTTCGGCGCTACTTCGCGAGTCTGCCCGAGGAGCGCGTGCCCTACGTCAACTCGGCGGGGGAGCGCTGGCGCATGGAGCAGCTGCTGTTCCAGCTGCCGCCCCAGGACGCCGACCCGCGCTACTGTCAGCACCTGCAGCCCGACGAGCACCGGCTGCTCGCCACCTTCGGCCAACAGCGCAAGCGACAGGCCATGGGCAGAGGTCGAGTACAGGCCGTGCATGCAGTCCACAAGGGCTTTCGATGCTCGCAGGTGACCTTTCGACGAGCCTAACAACGCGCCCAGCGCAAAACGCCTCCCCTTCCCTTCAGTGCTGCGAGACGTTGAGCGTGGGCGAGCCGTGCGTGTCGGCGTCGAAGGCGTCGGGCCGGCGGTGGCACGCGCGCTGCTTCGTGTGCCACGAGTGCCGGGAGCTACTCGTCGACCTCGTCTACTTCCACAGCATCTCGGACGGCGCCCTCTACTGCGGACGACACCACGCCGAGCGACTCAAGCCGCGCTGCCACGCCTGCGACGAGGTACGCCTATCTATCTATGCACGCAGGCGAGCGGGAAGTCACGCGATTGTATTGTTCAGTTGATCTTCTCGGCCGAGTGCACCGAGGCCGAGGGCCGCAGCTGGCACCTGGGACACTTTGCCTGCGCGGAGTGCGACGCGCAGCTGGGCGGCGAGCGTTACGTCACGAAGGAGGACAAGCCCTACTGCGTCGCCTGCTACGAGGCGGCCTTCTGTCGACCGTGCGAGGCGTGCCGACGGCCCATCGGCGTCGACGAGCGTCGCATCGAGCAGAAGGGCGACCGGCCTGCCGACGCAGTGCGCTGGTGGCACGCGAGCGACCGCTGCTTCCGCTGCGCCCGCTGTTCGCGGTCCCTGGTCGACCGCCAGTTCCAGTGCCAGGGCGGCCGGCTGCGCTGCGCCGATGACAAGAGCTGCACCGCTGCGCCCGGCAGACAGGAGGAGCGGACTGCCTGTCAGCGCATGGCCCGCAGCCTCGTCCAGACCCGGCTCGACTGCGACTCGTCCGACTCCGACGGCGCGGCGTCGACCGGCGGCTCTCTCGAGCACCTCTACGAGACGGTGCGCAACCCAGCCCTGCCTGTGACGCCGTCGGCCGCCGCCGCTCAGCTGTCGGCTCCGCAAAGCTCGCCCTCGGGCGCCGGCACGTGCAGCTCGTACAAGAGGGCCGTGGGCGGCGCTGCGTCGGCCGCGCCCTTCGACGCCGTGTCGGCGGCGCGCGTCGGTCCCAGTCGGACGCTCGAGACGACCTTCGGCGTCCGGCAGGCGCGAGCGCGGGACGAGGCGCCGCCGCCCGTCTGGCGCCGACAGTGCGCCTCCGACGGATTCTGCACGGATAGCTCCTCCGACTCGGAACAGGATGTCGATTATTTGGCCGAGTACCTGCAGGCAGTCCGTCGGCAGCAGTCGCAACGATCCAACAACCCTGGCCGCAACGAGAAACTGCGCGGCAAACGCGCCTCCAGCAGTCAGTGCTTGGTGTCTTGACATTGACCGATGGAAAACTGATTCAGTAATTTACGTCCTCTCAACGTATAGACCCTCTGCAAATATTCCGTCGCAAAAAAAAGCGTTAGAAATAAAAAAAAATTGGGAGGAGCGCACTAGTGCATCGCGTTGTGACGTAAGAAGTTGTGTTAGGGGCTGCGGTTCAAATCGTCAAGTGAATTCAGTTCAGTTCCATTTATCATTTCTACCACGCGACCCTCGCGAATCCTCGCGACCCCGAGATGGTCATGGGCAAGGTCGATTTTTGATATGCAAATTCATACCGTAGTTATGGCGCATTTTCAATGTTGCAGCACAGATTAACACTACCAAACGAATTGCACATGGATGAATTGCATATCAAATGACTCGCCTCAACGTCACGAGTGATTTGCATGTGCTCCCGCATAATTATGCAAGTGAATACTGTATGCATACTGTAAGTGTGGTACATTGTATCTTGCCTGATTTGAAAATGGGAAATGAACTGCGCATTGATGAATTACACATCAAATGACTCAGCTACATGTTACGTGTCATTTGTACATGCTCCTGCATTATTATGCAAATGAATACTGTAAGTGTGGTACATTGTATCTTGCCTGATTGGAAAATGGAAAATGAACTGCGCATTGACGAATTACACATCAAATGACTCAGCAACATGTTACGTGCCATTTGCACATGCTCCTGCATTATTATGCAAATGAATACTGTAAGTGTGGTACATTGTATCTTGTCTGATTGGAAAATGAACTGCACATTGATGAATCGCATATCAAATGACTCATCTAGATGTCACGAGTCATGTGCATGTGCTTCCACATAAACATGCAAATACATACTGTAGGTGTAGTACATTGTATCTTGCCTAATTGGAAAATGGCAAATGAACTGTGCATTGATAAATTGCATATCAAATGACTCACCTCAACATCACAGTCACTAGCGGATCCAAAGGGGGGGGGCGGGGGGGCGTGCCCCCACCTGTCGTGGTCGGCAAAGGGGGGCAGCGGGGGCAGGCGCTGCGGGCAGAGAAGGGGCAGGGGCAGTCGTTGGGGGCAGAGAACGTCGCGGGGGCAGGCAAAGGGGGCAGAAGGGGCCCAGACGAGAGGGAAGAGGGACGAATCGGGCTAATATTAGCCTATTTCCCATAGATTTACACACTCATAACCGGAAAATGTTTGCCTGCGGCGCTGTAGTGTATGGACGACTGCGTTCGGACTAAGGTTTTGACTCTATATTTTGGTTCAGCTCGTCCATCCAAAGTAGAGATGCACGTAAGGCACGTAAAGGGGGGCAAGGGATACATGTTTACTAGAAATTTGTCACATCACCTCCCACAATACATAATCAGCGTCCCTGGGTGCTACCTTACGATGAGGTACCCCACTGGTCTTACACATTACATCACAACAGTTAATAAGTAACATAATAAAATTAAATCTCAAGTCCTCAGATCACATAATCAGGTACATTGTTAATTACATATACCTGAATCTTGCTAGATCATGTAATGAGTGGATGACAGCCGCTCCACGGATAGGCCTCCCGTTGTCTTTGCCCATGCCTCCGAGGGCACGGGAAGGCTTCCTGGGATCCTGGGCTGTACAGGAAAAGTTATTCAACTTTGGCAAACGCCTGGCCAGCAGTCCTGGCAATAGTCTCGGAGGGAAACTTCTATTCCTGGCACACCTTCAACCTCTCTCAGCTTTTCAAATGTACTTCCAGTACAATCTGCTGAACGAGGGCACATGCCCACCCCCCGTGGTGCTGAAGGGAGATGCTGTACTATTGAATGCACAGTGATGAATGAGCAACTGAACTACAGTATATCTAGGAATAAGAATAATCACAAAATTACATGTGCATGTGGGAAAAACTGCATAACATGTCAACATATAATTACAAGGGACCACATTAAATTTACTACAACTAATCAAATTATAACCACAGGTTCAGGTAATCAAAGTTCCTGGAACTGTAACACCAAAAATTTGGTTTACATGATAACATGTAAAAAATGTGGCTACCAATATATTGGTGAAACTAAACGTCAGTTGGCTACTAGATTCAGAGAACATCGCAGAGCAGTGATTAATAACAAGTCAAATCTAAACTTATACAAACACTTTAGGACTAATAATCATACTGTTAAAGATATGGGAATAGAAATAATTCAGCAGTTTCATGATGATGGAGAAATTGAAAATAAAAAAAGACTAGATGCAGAAAAATTCTGGATACAACAGGCCAACACACTGTATCCATATGGTCTAAATACACATATGAAGACTCTGGGTACTGTGCAAAGCCTACAAGATGTTATGAAAATCCCAAAAGACAAAAATCCATACTTTGTTGGAATAGCAGTTCGTCGTAATAGAAAAATAAATTTCAATAAAAAACACAAGAAAAAATCAAAGAAAATACAGGCAGATGACACCATAGCTGAAGACTTCATTGCCAAAATTCAAAAACTTCACATGCATGATTTATTCAGTGAACTAAATCATTCAAATAGAAGATTTTTAGAATATATTGTGCAGAGGTGTTTTCATAAAAGGTATAATACCGAAATTGCTTCAATGCTGGTAGGCTTTCTACTAAAAGATACCAAAAAATCAAATGCTCAAAAAATATGTAAGAACTATCAAAAAAGGATTGTGATTACTCATGTGCACAAAATGGTGTCACAGATTGGAATTAGCAAAATACTAGCAAAAAGTAATATAAGCAAAATAATACAGAGACCCATACCAGAAATCAATTGGGACATCCAAATAATATACAAAACAGCACCACCTCAATGGACCAAGTTATGTAACTACAGCAAGGAACTGAAATCTTTAGATGAACTTGCACTTACAACTGCTCTAGAAAATGTTCATAGATGTGGATGCAACAAAGAGTTTGCCCACAAAGACATTGGACATGTCATAACAGGAGATTTAAGCATAATTCAAAATGATGAACTCAGACAGTGTCTATTGCTTGGAACAAAATTCAAAACAAACATTTATGAAGGAAAAAGAAAGATTTTTGAATCAATTCAGAGTGAGATAAAACCATACCTACAAGGACTAGTTGCAAAACAAATCATCAACCACTCAGAGCTGATTTCGGTTGAAACAAGCATAATAAACCAACTCAAAAAAAGAATCCAACAGAACTCCCCTGAAAGGTCAAATAAGAAAATAAAATATGGAAGTATCAGCTATCTAAGAGCATTTCAACAGAGTTATATAATCACAACTACAGACAAGGTTCCTGGCAATTATTCAATTATATGCAAAAATTATTATTTCAGAAAAATTGCAGAAGAATGTGGTATCAAAGTTGAAGATGGAAGAATTGCCTTTCAAACAAATGAAACATATATACCCACTAAATTTGACATTACAAAAGTAATATCAATTCACAATAATCTCTATAAAAAATATTTCACCACAAATCAAAAATACAATGACCAAGAAATTCCAATTATTTTTGCCAACCCAAAGCTACACAAAGAACCACCCCAACTACGAACAATTGTAGCAGCCAGAAAATCTAGCCTGAAGCCACTTGAACAAGTCTGCAAGATGTTCCTTGGTCACTACACTACCCATTTTTACAATTATTGTAATGCTATATATGCAAGACAGAAGAACAAAGTCTATGTGTCAGTCAACAACTCATATACTGTAGCTGAAAGTCTAAAAGAAATGAAAACAATAAACTCAATTTATTCTGGAGACTTCAGTGCTTTATACCCATCATTGCTACATACCACAATCATTCAAGGAATCTACTCGGTTATAGACCTATGTCACAAGAATGCAAAGACAGACTATGTGTCTATAAAGTCAAGGAAAGTAACATATCTAAACACATTTCAAAGCAATTCTCAATGTTGGCACAAAAGTGAAGTGAAAGAATTGTGTAAGGATATCCTACAAAATTCATATATGAAGTTTGCCAACATTATATTTCACACAATTAAAGGGTGTCCACAAGGTGGAGTCACTAGCTGTGCCTTAGCTGACCTCTGCTTAAGCTGGTATGAATATAAATGGCTCAAAGACAACAAAATAAAAGAAGGCCAACACATCTTTAGGTATGTTGATGACATCTTAGCAATTAACTTTAGCAATTTTCAAGAAATTGCATCTCATATATATCCCTCTGAGCTAAGACTGAATAATACTACAGTCTCTCATAACAAGACGCACTTTCTGGACTTGTCAATAGAAATTCAAAACAAAAATGCTGAAATACTTTTGTACAACAAAACAGATGCCTATAACTTCAAAATCAAACGTTACATGATGGCAGATAGCAACGTTCCCAAGAATATGCCATTTGGAATACTTAGAGGACAAGTGCTGCGTATACTTCGTTTGACCACATCAGAGAATGATATGTGGAACAGAATAAAGAATTTATATGATGAATATGTGAACAGCAATGGCTGCAATCAAGAGTTAACTTTGAAACATATAATAAAAACATTACATAACCAAGAAAATCTATTAAAAAGAATATGTAAAATTTACAACAGAAAAAACATAATAAAACAAATTTTATCAATCTAAAATATTTTACAAGAACTGTCTCATTCTCAAACTGATTTCACAGTCTCATTCTAAAACTGATCTCTCAATTTCATTTCTCATTCTCAATCTGAAAATTAGTACTGTAGACTGAAAATTTAAATGACTTAAAATTGGAAGAGAGTCAAGCTAAAGAAAGTAGAATTGGAAATCTCAAAGAAAATGTTGCAGTGCACCACGACAATCGTGAAGCGAGGTGCACTGCTGTCTCTATAAATTCTACAAGATTAGAAAGAAAAATACAGAAATTTGTCAAACTAAGAAATCTACCTTGAAATTCTGGGTTGTTCCTCTGAAAATCATGAAAATTCTCAAAAATACCCAAAAACTACTGCTAAATTTCGAAGAAAATGCAAGACAAGATGTCTGTTCTTTCAACCTAAGAAAATTCCAATGGGTTATCTCTGAAATTCGTTTAAATCCTATCAATTCTCAGAAATTCCTATCTTAGAACTCTGAAAAAACCTTCAAAATTCAAAAGAACTTTGTCTTGGAATTATCAAAAGAACCTATGGTATGTTTTACAATATTCTTTCTAAAATTTGCTATTCGGAGTTGGAAAACGATGAAAATCACAAGACCAGGTACATAAAATAAATATTTAATCCGCTTCCCTAGTAATGTGGAAATAACCCACCATTTTGTCAATTACAACCTAAATCTTAAAGGCTGGTTGCCTCTGAAGAGCCTCGCCAGTCTGAGCGTCAGGCATAGAGGCGAAACGCTCATTTATTATCTGAAAATAAATACTTCCAGTATCCTAATGTTAGGTAGGAGTACATATTATTATTTACATAGCTACCATATTCATTCTAAATGCAAGCTGACCTAATGTGACTGTTTCGCCCAATAAAATAATGCTCAGATGTAGGATGGAAAACCAAAATTTTCGCCTGCGGCGCGCGCTTTTGTGCATAGTTTTGGCCACAACTCATGCAAAATTCCTTGAAATTCTGAGGAATGAGGCAGTTAACCTTTGAAAATTTTCGCCTGCGGCGCGATTGCGAAAATTTGAACAAAATGTCTCACGTGTTCTACAAAAAAACAACCCAAAGAACCACAAAAATGCAAAGTGTGTGTTTTGTAGCGCCACTGCCTGTTAAGTGTTGAAAAACATGCGAAAAAGTGGGCTGCGGCGCCAAACGCGCGAAATATAGCTCTCCAATCGAAATTTAAGCCGAAAAAAAATTTTGAGCTTGCCCCCCCCTGTCAGAAAATCCTGGATCCGCCAGTGATCACAGTCATTTGCATGTGCTCCCGCATAATTATGCAAGTATGTACTGCAGGTGTGGTACATTGTATCTTGCCTAATTAAAAAAATGGCAAATAAACTGCACATTGATTAATCACATATCAAATGACTTGGCTAGATGTGTCATGAGTCATTTGCATGTGCTCCCGCATAATTATGCAAATGATACTGTAAGTGTGGAACATTGTATCTTGCCTAATTAAAAATGGCAAATAAACTGCGCATTGATGAATCGCATATCAAATGACTTGTCTTCACATCATGAGTCATTTGTGCATGTTTCTTTCTGCATAATTATGCAAATGCATACTGTAAGTGTGACACATTGTATCCTGCCCAATGTGGTGAATGCCCATCACAATCAACAGAGCAACAGTAAATTTGGCGCCACCAACTAACTGTCAACGGAGTGAATGCCCATCGTGATCAACTGAGCAGCAGTGAATTTGGTGCCACCAACTGTCAACAAAGTGAATGCCCATTGCGATCAACAGAATTTGGTGCACAAATTTGCAGCAACCAGCTGTCAATGCGGCGCACACCATTCCTAATCAATAAAATGAATCTATGTGACGATCATGGGCATTAACGTCACTACGTTACCATTTGTTGCATGCGACTCAGGTGTCATTTGCAGCCCCATCTGGCCCCTTAGGAATATAGATAGACTACGGAAACCATAAAAAAAAAGTCGCTTACGAAAACCTCTGGACCTACATCCAACTCTGCACTGCCATCTTCGGAAAGGATGGTTTACGGAAACCACGCGTTGGACTACGGAAACCATGCGTTGGACTACGGAAACCACGGGGCATCGGAGGTGGGCGACCGCTCGCCCCAACCTTGGAAAAGGATGGTTTACGGAAACCATGCGTTGGACTACGGAAACCACGACATTGGAGCAGCCTTTCCTCTGGGGGCGGCGTTGTCGGTCATGTCGGTGTTACAAGTTTCCGTGGTCCAAGCCCACCCTTTCCTCTGGCAGCGCGCTTGTCGGTCGTGTCGGTGTTACAAGTTTCCGTGGTCCAAGCCCACCCTTTCCTCTGGCAGCGCGCTTGTCGGTCGTGTCGGTGTTACAAGTTTCCGTGGTCCAAGCCCACCCTTTCCTCTGGCAGCGCGCTTGTCGGTCGTGTCGGTGTTACAAGTTTCCGTGGTCCAAGCCCACCCTTTCCTCTGGCAGCGCGCTTGTCGGTCGTGTCGGTGTTACAAGTTTCCGTGGTCCAAGCGCACCCTTTCCCCTGGCAGCGCGCTTGTCGGTCGTGTCGGTGTTACAAGTTTCCGTGGTCCAAGCCCACCCTTTCCTCTGGCAGCGCGCTTGTCGGTCGTGTCGGTGTTACAAGTTTCCGTGGTCCAAGCGCACCCTTTCCCCTGGCAGCGCGCTTGTCGGTCGTGTCGGTGTTACAAGTTTCCGTGGTCCAAGCCCACCCTTTCCTCTGGCAGCGCGCTTGTCGGTCGTGTCGGTGTTACAAGTTTCCGTGGTCCAAGCCCACCCTTTCCTCTGGCAGCGGGCTTGTCGGTCGTGTCGGTGTTACAAGTTTCCGTGGTCCAAGCGCACCCTTTCCCCTGGCAGCGCGCTTGTCGGTTGTGTCGGTGTTACAAGTTTCCATGGTCCAAGCCCACCCTTTCCTCTGGCAGCGCGCTTGTCGGTCGTGTCGGTGTTACAAGTTTCCGTGGTCCAAGCCCACCCTTTCCTCTGGCAGCGCGCTTGTCGGTCGTGTCGGTGTTACAAGTTTCCGTGGTCCAAGCGCACCGTTTCGGACCACTTTCCCCTGGCAGCGCGCTTGTCGGTCGTGTCGGTGTTACAAGTTTCCGTGGTCCAAGCCCACCCTTTCCTCTGGCAGCGCGCTTGTCGGTCGTGTCGGTGTTACAAGTTTCCGTGGTCCAAGCCCACCCTTTCCTCTGGCAGCGCGCTTGTCGGTCGTGTCGGTGTTACAAGTTTCCGTGGTCCAAGCGCACCGTTTCGGACCACTTTCCTCTGGCAGCGGGCTTGTCGGTCGTGTCGGTGTTACAAGTTTCCGTGGTCCAAGCCCACCCTTTCCTCTGGCAGCGCGCTTGTCGGTCGTGTCGGTGTTACAAGTTTCCGTGGTCCAAGCGCACCGTTTCGGACCACTTTCCCCTGGCAGCGCGCTTGTCGGTCGTGTCGGTGTTACAAGTTTCCGTGGTCCAAGCGCACCGTTTCGGACCACTTTCCTCTGGCAGCGGGCTTGTCGGTCGTGTCGGTGTTACAAGTTTCCGTGGTCCAAGCCCACCCTTTCCTCTGGCAGCGCGCTTGTCGGTCGTGTCGGTGTTACAAGTTTCCGTGGTCCAAGCGCACCGTTTCGGACCACTTTCCCCTGGCAGCGCGCTTGTCGGTCGTGTCGGTGTTACAAGTTTCCGTGGTCCAAGCGCACCGTTTCGGACCACTTTCCTCTGGCAGCGGGCTTGTCGGTCGTGTCGGTGTTACAAGTTTCCGTGGTCCAAGCCCACCCTTTCCTCTGGCAGCGCGCTTGTCGGTCGTGTCGGTGTTACAAGTTTCCGTGGTCCAAGCCCACCCTTTCGTCTGGCAGCGCGCTTGTCGGTCGTGTCGGTGTTACAAGTTTCCGTGGTCCAAGCCCACCCTTTCCTCTGGCAGCGCGCTTGTCGGTCGTGTCGGTGTTACAAGTTTCCGTGGTCCAAGCGCACCGTTTCGGACCACTTTCCCCTGGCAGCGCGCTTGTCGGTCGTGTCGGTGTTACAAGTTTCCGTGGTCCAAGCGCACCGTTTCGGACCACTTTCCTCTGGCAGCGGGCTTGTCGGTCGTGTCGGTGTTACAAGTTTCCGTGGTCCAAGCCCACCCTTTCCTCTGGCAGCGCGCTTGTCGGTCGTGTCGGTGTTACAAGTTTCCGTGGTCCAAGCCCACCCTTTCGTCTGGCAGCGCGCTTGTCGGTCGTGTCGGTGTTACAAGTTTCCGTGGTCCAAGCCCACCCTTTCCTCTGGCAGCGCGCTTGTCGGTCGTGTCGGTGTTACAAGTTTCCGTGGTCCAAGCGCACCCTTTCCCCTGGCAGCGCGCTTGTCGGTCGTGTCGGTGTTACAAGTTTCCGTGGTCCAAGCCCACCCTTTCGTCTGGCACCGCGCTTGTCGGTCGTGTCGGTGTTACAAGTTTCCGTGGTCCAAGCGCACCCTTTCCCCTGGCAGCGCGCTTGTCGGTCGTGTCGGTGTTACAAGTTTCCGTGGTCCAAGCCCACCCTTTCGTCTGGCAGCGCGCTTGTCGGTCGTGTCGGTGTTACAAGTTTCCGTGGTCCAAGCCCACCCTTTCCTCTGGCAGCGGGCTTGTCGGTCGTGTCGGTGTTACAAGTTTCCGTGGTCCAAGCCCACCCTTTCCTCTGGCAGCGCGCTTGTCGGTCGTGTCGGTGTTACAAGTTTCCGTGGTCCAAGCCCACCCTTTCCTCTGGCAGCGCGCTTGTCGGTCGTGTCAGTGTTACAAGTTTCCGTGGTCCAAGCCCACCCTTTCCTCTGGCAGCGCGCTTGTCGGTCTACGACGTGGTTTCCGTGGTCTATACGATGGTTTCCGTGGTCCATACATTTTTTTTCAAAAACGTGCGGGTTGACGACTATGCAAGACACCGTAGTCTACCGCGTGGTTTCCGTGGTCTGTATGATGGTTTCCGTGGTCCATACATTTTTTTCAAAAACGTGCGGGTTGGACGACTATGTAAGACACCGTGGTCTACGGCGTGGTTTCTGTGGTCTGTACGATGGTTTCCGTGGTCCATACATTTTTTTCAAAAACGTGCGGGTTGGACGACTATGTAAGACACCGTGGTCTACGGCGTGGTTTCCGTGGTCTGTACGATGGTTTCCGTGGTCCATACATTTTTTTTTCAAAAACGTGCGGGCTGGACGACTATGTAAGACACCGTAGTCTACGACGTGGTTTCCGTGGTCTATACGATGGTTTCCGTGGTCCATACTTTTTTTTTCCAAAAACGTGCGGGTTGGACGACTATGTAAGACACCGTGGTCTACGGCGTGGTTTCCGTGGTCTGTATGATGGTTTCCGTGGTCCATACATTTTTTTTCAAAAACGTGAAGAATGGACCACTATGTAAGACACCGCAGTCTACGACGTGGTTTCCGT